>JAVSBS010021505.1:0-116466 GCA_033124195.1 Coracias cyanogaster
GGGCCGGGACGCGCGGAGGCGGCGGGGGGCGACGCGCCCCGTCCCCTCCCCGGGCGGCAGCGGCTCCGGCGGCCGCCGAGCCCGGCGCGGAAAGTTTTCGGCGAGCGTCGGGGCCGCGGGCTAACCTCCCTCTCCTCCCCGGCGCTCCGCTCCTCTCCTCTCCTCTCCGCTCCTCTCCTTTTTTCCCCTTTCCCCCTCTTTCCCCCGCTCCCCTCCCCTCCCGCTCCGCTCCCCCCGCCGCCTTTTGTTTTCGCAGATAGCCGGCACACAAAGCGGGTCCCCGGTTTGAGCGACGGCGAGGCACCCTGATGAGCGAGCCTGGGCAGCGCCATGGATCTGACTAAGATGGGCATGATCCAGCTGCAGAACCCCTGCCACCCCACCGGGCTGCTGCACAAAGCCAACCAGATGCGCCTGGCGGGGACGCTCTGCGACGTGGTCATCATGGTGGACAGCCAGGAGTTCCACGCGCACCGGACGGTGCTGGCCTGCACCAGCAAGATGTTCGAGATCCTCTTCCACCGCAACAGCCAGCATTACACCCTGGACTTCCTCTCGCCAAAGACGTTCCAGCAGATCCTGGAGTACGCCTACACCGCCACCCTGCAGGCCAAGGTCGAAGACTTGGATGACCTGCTCTACGCCGCCGAGATCCTGGAAATCGAGTACCTGGAGGAGCAGTGCCTGAAGATCCTGGAGACCATCCAGGCCTCCGAGGACAACGATGCAGAGGTTGCCATGGCCGACGGAGCCACCACCGCCGCTGAGGAAGAGGAGGAGAGGAAGTCGAGGTACCTCAAGGGCCTCTTCATCTCCAAGCCCACCGGCGAGGAGAGCAGCTACGCCGGTGTGGCCGGCCAGAGCCTGTCGGCAGCCGCGGCAGAGCAGAGCCCCTCCGCCTCCGCTTCCTTCGGCCCGCTCTCCGCCATGAGCCCCACCAAGGCCGCGGTGGACAGCTTGATGACCATCGGGCAGTCGCTGCTCCAGGGGGCCCTGCCACCCGCCGCCCCCGAGGACTCACGCCCCGCCGCCGCCTGCCGCCCTCCTGGCCTCGCCGAGGTCAAAACCGAAGCGATGCAGGTGGACGACGCCTCCAGCCGCGACAGCCCCCGGACGGCCGAGCCCGGCGCCTCTGGTGGGGACAAGCCCGATGAGAAGGGCAAGGAAGGGCCCGGCACCCCGACCCGCGGCAGCGTCATCACCAGCGCCCGCGAACTGCACTACGCCCGCGAGGAGGGCACCGAGCCGCCGCCCGAGCCCAGCCAGGGGCTGCCCCTGGGGCCGGAGCCCTCTGCCACCGCTGCCGCCCAGGGTGAGAAGCCCCTGGGCATCTACTCGCTGCTGCCGAACCACAAGACTGAGCCGGTGCTCGGCGTGCCACCGGCCGTGGCATCTGCCCTGCACGTGCAGCCGGCCCTGGCCGTCTCCATGGACTTCAGCGCCTATGGGGGGCTGCTGCCCCAGGGCTTCATCCAGCGGGAGCTGTTCAGCAAGCTGGGGGAGCTGGCGGCTGGCATGAAGACGGAGAGCAGAGCCCTGGGCGAGCAGTGCAGCGTGTGCGGGGCAGAGCTGCCGGACAACGAGACCCTCGAGCAGCACAGGTGAGTGCCGAAGCCGCGCTGCTGCGTTCCGCACCGGGCGAGCGGTCGGGGTGTCACCGGCGGATTTTGGTTTTCGGTGGGGTGTCACGCGCGCCGGTGCAAAGTTTGCGCCACGTACCCTAAAACCCGGCTGCGGAGCGGCAGCTGTTGCAACTTTTCCAGGTCTGGCAGCTGTGCCAGAAGGTTCCTTCGAGCGAGCGCTGGCTTGGAAGGGCAGCCTGGACGGGTCTCAGGACGTAGGCGTTTTCCGCTAGCACAAACCCTGCTGGTTTCCCTGGCCGGTGTCCACCGAACGGCTCACGGGTGCTGCCCCTTGAGCTAGAGATCCACGTGTGAACGGGTGCCCTGGGGTCAGGCAGCCCTCGCCCACCCTGGGCCAAGAGCTGATCCCTCCTGCACCCGCACCCAGGTACGGGGTGAGGGGGGAGACACCTGCGGCATCCCCGTCCCCGGGCGCAGCGATGACATGTGGGATCGCTGCGTGCAGCGCCTTGCCGGCCCCGCCGTTTTATGTCGCTCGGTTTCCCGGTTTAGGAAATATTTGCACTTTGCACAAAGTGACGCGTAGGTTGGGCAGGGTAGCGCCGGTGAGCGCAGGGAGCTTGTGCTGCTGCAGAGTCCATCTCTGCCGGGGCAGCTTCAGGGTGGAACCTCCAGTTGATGCGATTTCGGGGCTCCCCTGCCTGGGGTGGGGGGCATCTTGGTGCCCACACTGAGCCCTGCGCCTCGGGGAGCTGCTGCGGGGTGGGAGCGCGGTGGTTGTTATCGACACACGAGTTCGGTGCTCCCTGTTTGTGGGAGCAGGGACCAGAGCTCGTTCCCCGATTAGGCTGGGGAACGGAGTTGGGTTAATTGCCGTGCCTGAATCAGTGTCGCTTGGTGCTGGGTGTGCTTCGGCGAGCACCGCGCAGCACTGGCCCTCGGAGCAGCTGCAGCCCCGCGGCAGGAAGGCAGCACCCATGTGGTGCCAGCACTGCTCGCAGCCTCTCCAGGCTGCGCACCATGTCAGATTTTTAATGAATCAACAGGTTAATTAGTCCTGATGCACACAAAGCGCTCTGGGGATGGTGCCCATGCCAGTGCCCATGCCAGTGCGTGCCTCTGGTGGGGAAGCCGGTGCTGCCGGCACACGAGCGGTGCGGGATGCACCGGAGCCGGTGTCGGGTGCTGGAGCAGTGGCTCCCACGCGTTCAACCCAGGAACGTTTTTGGCGTGAGGGGTTCTCAGCCCTGCGTGGCTTTGCAAGTGCCGGCAGCATCGTCTCTCGCTCTGGCTGGTGACTCGGGCCATGCCCAGAGCAGCCCTCGCCCCTCGGAGGGGTCCCCCGGCTCTCTGTGGGTGTACGGCCGCTTTCCTCTTTGTTCCCCGTCTCACCGGTGGCAGAGCCGGGGCTCGTGTCAGTTCGCGTGCCCAAAGCCGCCTCGGCGTGCGGTGATGCAGACCGAACGTCACTGGAGGAGAGCTGCAGTGAAGGCTCAGAGAGAATTTTAACATGCCTTTCTGCCACGATTTCGAGCATCTCCCTTTCTCTCTCTGAGCCTGGGAGCAATGGCCGGGGCGGCCGCAGGAGAGGGCAGTGCCAAGGCTGCCCGGCTGCTCTGCCCGAGGCGGGCAGGCTGTAAGGTCGGATCCTTCCCCAGCAGGCAGGAGATGGAGACCGTGGCCCAGCCTGCCCAGTGCAGCAGCCCCTATTTCACGTCGCCTTCCCAAGCCTGGCTTCCTTTGACAACCGTGGCTGTGGCCGTAGCTTATTTCTTAATTATTCATGATCCTTATGGGAGGCTGAGTACACACCGTGCTCTGATGGGCTCGCGGGTCCGACTGAAGCACGGAGCTCAGCGCCTTCCCCTGCAAGCGAAGCCTCGAAGGCGGCTGCTTCAGCCAGCGCCAAGCTCCGTTTGCCTGTTCCTGCGCTCAGACGGATTACCTGGCGCAGGCAAACTTTGCAGCGCGAGAGCCAAATCCTTTGAGCCATTTTTAAAGTGATCTGTAAGACCATCCATGTTGAAAGGCGTTGGGCAACAGTCAGATGAACTTACCCCGCCCCAAAGTCTAAAGCTGAGGCAGTTGGTGTGTAGACAGGGTCTCATGTGGCTTTTTTATAGTGTTTGCTTTCTAATACATTGTGAAAATTACCGTTTGGGGAGGATTTGTGGGATCCTGTCGTATTCGTGGAGCTGTTAAACAGCATCTACGTTAGACTGGGGTCTGTCATTCTCTGCTGGAACAGTTCTGGCAGTGGTGGCAGCTGCACTGAGCTGGCTACGGGCTCCTCGTCACTCCGGTGCCTGGTGGAGAGCTGGTCTGGGGGGACCTGCACCCCACGGACCCAGCACCCCCTCCTCAAGCTGGGCAGGATGTGCTGGGGGCACCATGGTTCTGCTCGCCGACTAGCAGCTTTCACTGACCTCTTTCTGCCGTGCTTTTGCTGCTGTGGTTTTGGTTTCCGACCCCAAAGCGAGCGCAGAGGTGCCCAGAGCAGAGTCGTTCCCAGCTGTGGTGGGCTGGGGGCCGGGGGGCAGCTGCCGGAGGGGCACGTCCGGCACGGGCCATGCCGCGGGATGCTCGGCCGTCCGGCACGATGGCTTTCACCTGCCAAGCCCCAGCAGGTGACAGGCAGAGCCCGAACCCACCCAAACCTCTGCCTGCGAGGAGCTCGATGAGCCAACGTGCACCGCGCCGGTTTACGCTGCACGAGTGAGTGTGTACATATGGCGGGTATGTTTGTTTACACACACACATGCCTATATAAGTATAAATATATATGTTTATAGTCTCGGAGCCTTCTGAGTGTTGTTCCTGTCTTCATCAGCATGGGAGGCGTGCGCAGGATGAAGCAGAGCGGAGGGCCGGGCTGGCTTGTCGCCGAGCTTCGGCACGAGGTGGGCAGAGGGTGCCCGGGGGACAGTCGGCTGCCCCGGCCCCACGCGGGATCGTGGCTCCACAGCCACCTCGGCCTCGTGGCAGCACCGTCTGCACCGTGTCACCGCACGGGCGAGCCGGGAGCGCTGGCCGCTGACCTTTTGGTGGCCACAAGCCTCGGCACTGGCTCTGGTCGGGGTTTTTGGGTCCCTGAACCCGCTGACTGCAGCATGATCCATTTTATTAAATTCTTTACTGAGCTTGTGATTTTGACTAATTGAGTGTATATTGAGTCGGCGACTCTTTAATTTTTTTTATAAAAGATTTCCTTCTAGGTTCAGCAAAGTTCAAACTTAATCTAATGTTAGTATCGATCGTTGCTTCTAATTGCAGACAAAAAAGCCATAGTTCAGCGGCCCTTTTTGGGTTTGTTTGTATGAAGAAAAACCTCCTGAGCTGCAACACGAGCGCTGCGCTGAGCGGCTGGCTGAGCCCAGAGCGATTTTTCAGCCGGGAGTTAAATAATCTTGAAACTTTATAGAGGACGTGGTTTCATTTATTTAAATGTTGATAGCATCAGAGAAGACTGCGGGTGGGGATGTGATTCAATAAAGTTCGTTAGCAGCAGGGCCGAGCATCCCAAAGCCCGATGCTGCCTGGGAATTGGCCCGCCGTAGCAATGCGGCTTGCTGCCAGCGTTGGCCACGCATGTCCGTGCAAGATGGAGATGCTCAGCTGGAAAATGAAAGTGCTCTGGGGTGATGGTGTCGTCAGGCCGGTGGAGGCTGGCGACGGGCGATGCTCCCCGGGGAGCGGCTTGGCTGGAAGGTGCCTGTCCTCGCTGGGGCTGCACCTCGGGGAATGCCTCTGGTCCAACTTCCAGGTCTGAGTTTGGCTTGGTGAGGTTTCACGCCGGAGCTGTTGCCTAAGACGTGTGCTTGGCTGGAGGATGTTAAGGACAGGAGTAAGGAGGCTTGCTCTTCCCCCTTGGCTGCTGGCCAGCCACCGCCCCCCAGACTGCCAATTTTTTGCCCTCTTTTCCCATTTCTGAAGCACAGAGGCGCAGCGGATCTACCTGGCTGCTTCCAGGTCTGCGGGACCAGGCGTTGATGCTCCCACCAGTCTGCTCGGGAGCGCCGCAGCTTCCATGGAGTCCCAGCCCAGCAGCCCCTGGTTGGTCTGCTGTCTGCGTGGAGCTGTAACGTTAACGCTGGAGCAAATTCTACGCAGCCGCTTAGGGACATATTCTGGGATTTGGCTCTTTCTCTGCCGGCCTCACCCTCATCCGTCTCCGCCTGGCTTTGCTGAGCGTTGTACTACTAATGCCATTAGGCACGTTGGCACCACTCAACATGTCACAGTGAGAAACAGATGCAGTGCACCATTAAAGCAATAAACGTGATAAATCGGATCCCAAGCGCTTTGCGAGATGTTATTAGTGTTAATTTTGGGAGCCTGGTACAGTAGTTGTTTTTTATTTTATTTTAAGCATTCGGCAATTTATGTTCCGCTGCGATCGAAACTTTTAAAAAAAGGAGGAAAAATAGGAAACAAGGAGGGAGGGAGGAATAAAACCAGCCGGCAGCCCCCCAAACTCTGCCCGTGATTACTTCCAGAGTCCGAGGACGACTTGGCAGCTCTTGTTTCTCGCTGATGGGCCTTATTAGCGGCACCTGGCATCATAAGGGGCTAATGGGAACCAGCGTCACCGGCCGGGGCCGCGCGGCGCGGGGCGAGGAAGCCCTGATTAGCTTTATGGGCAGGGGGACGTGCCCCACTCAGGAAATGAATGTTGCCGCTGAGGTCCGCGGCGCTGACCCCGAGCGTGTAACCCGTGAGTGCCGGCAGAGACCCCGCGCAGGATGCTTGGGATTTCGGGGGCTCTCTGGTTCTTGTCACGGGCGGAGGGGGAATACGGCGGGTTACGCTGCAGCCTTGAACTTTTGATTTATTCGCTGGGGGACTTAACCGTTTCCATACTCTGCTCCTGGTGTGGAGGGGGAAAAGCCCCCTTTGGCTTCCGGGTTGTTCTCAGCATCGTTTTAGTTGTGGGGGTGATGCATTTTACAGCAAAACTCGGCGATTCCCATCAGAAAATGCAAATTTTTAATTTTTTTTTCAATCTTATTCTTTTTCCCATTGCCCAGTAATAACTTTTGTGCCTTCCCCGCTGACGGTGAGGCTGCCCACGCTGCCTGGCACCGTTACACCGTACGGCTCGCTGCTGGCAGAGGGGCTTCCCGGGGGCGGTGGGGATGCTGCATGCCCTCTGACCGGACTGCAGCCACCCTCCCCAGCCTTGCTCATGTCCCCGGCACCAGGGCAGGTGCCTCTGTGCCAGCCAATGCCCATCGGCCACAGGGTTGGGACCCTGGCGCATAAAACCTGCCTGTTTGAGGACATCGGGGCCTTTTCCTCAAAGCGTGCTCGCTTGCCATCGCTCGTGGCAGTTCGATGAGCTCTGCGGAGCCTTTTCAGTTCTCGTTATAGCTCGTAGGGTGATGTTGACTAAAGATGTATTTATTGGCAGCGCAGAGGGGCCCTGGGGAGCCGGTGCTGTTTCAGGGCTGACGCTCTCGGCTCTTTTTGCCTTTTCCCCGTGGCACGTGAGAATGGTGCAGAGCAGCCCGGGCAGCTCGTGACGGAGCATCCCTGCAGCCTTCCTCGCTCCGACGCAATGTTGGCTCTTTGGTTACACCGGCGCGTAAATCTGTTTTCCTTGGGTAGAGTAAAACGATCTGCATTTTCCTTTTTGCTCGCAATTAGCAAGATTTTTCTTTTACTCCCCCCACCCCGCCCTCCTTGACAGCTTCAAGAGAGGCTTTAAATGAGTAATTACTAAATATTTCCCGGCAGCCAAACACGGGGCCATGGCATCTCCTGTTGCAAAAGTGAAAAATATTTCTGTTTGCAGTTAATTTTAGTGGCAGGCAGATCATGTTAACTGGGTGTAATTGCTTCCAGAGATGGCAGAGGGTTTTGTGTGTTGGGATGAAGGGTCTGGTAAGTGCTCACTTCCTGTGTAAATTAGCCTGTTCCATTCATTCCTCCTTGCCCAGCAGTCCTGGCTTGTGTCACTTGGCCTGCAAAGGTTTTTCCCCCCCTGGCCCGGCGTTAGGCAGCTCGGTGTATTATGGCGAGTTCGGTTTCGGTCCTTCTCCAGGCATCTCTCCCTCCTTTGCCATAATGGGCTGGTGCTGTTGGGATGCGCAGGCATCTGCATCCCAGTGAGCGATGGGTGCCCAGTGCCCATGGGTGCTGGCAAAATGCCACTGCGGTTCCAGCGGATCTTGTCTGCTGAGTCTAGTGGGGCTTGCTGGAGGTTGGCTTGCTCTCCAGCCCCAGCAGAGCCCAGTGGTTACAAAGCAGCTGTGGGTTGGGGACCAGCTGAAACAAGGAGGGTGGCACATCCAGGTGGAAGAGGTCGGTGCAACAGAAGCAGCAGAGATGCCTTTTAATACGGGCTTATGAGCTTCTGATATAGTTGTGGCAGCTACTCTTATTCCCAGGCTTGACCTGGTTGCAAAGACCTGCTGTGGGGCGGTCCGGAGCATCGCATGTTAATCCCTGTCTAGGCTGAAGCATGCCCACAGTGCTCCGTTTGGGTTGTGAAGACCCGTTTGCACTCGCGATGTCCGGGGTAACTTCTGCAGCTGACGCGGGGAGCAGCAGGAGCCTTCACTGGGACACGCGCTTTCAAAATGAAGGTGGATTCCTCTTTTTGACCCGACCCTCTGCCGGCACGGTCGTTTTGCAGCTGAGGAAGAGAGCATCGCCGTAAAATTGGGGTTGTAGACGCGAGGCGCTGCGCTCTGGCCCAGGGCCAGGGCCGCCCGTATCATTTTCGCTGTAGTGTTCTTAACTGATTTTAAGCAGATTATGGCTGGATACGCGCCCCGCTGGGCTGGTTTAGTTTTCCATCGGCCTTCGTCGTCTCGTGGCTGTTTTATTGGCACGTTGTTTAGCAAACAAGCCGGCGATACGCAATTGAGGAAATACTTCTCCACGTAGGCACGAGCGCGGTGAGGCGTATTGAGCCTCGCTTGAGCCGCCCGCCATAAATCGGCATTAAACACCCTGCTTTGTTACTGGTGTCAGCGCGGGAGATGGGCTGTTTATCTGCGTGTATCTGCCAGGCTGATAACCCTGTGCTCTGTTTAGTGCTGTATGAGGAGCAGAGCGGCTGGCTTGCTGCGCGCTGGGGAGCGCGCCGTGGGGTTGCGGCACGGGTGGTGCCACAGTACGCACCTCACCCACCACTGAGGGGACCTCTGCACCCCCCCTCCCGACAATGCACCTCCATCCGCCTGCAAGCACAATTTGCGGCAGGGAGGAGGGCGCCTGTTTTCACCTTGGTGACCTATAAAAAGGCAGACATCAACTGAGCGGAAAAACAAAGAGAAGCTAAAAAACCCCACAAGCCCAAACACCCCCTTGTTTCCATCGCTGGTGGGCTCGCAAGGTCAGACCGAGCCCAGTGCCTGGAGGGCGAGGGGTACCAGGGGAAGCGGGCTCATGGTCCTGCTGGCACCATCACTGGGAGTCTGGACTCTGGTTTCCATGGGAAGTTAAGTGCCATGCCACAAGGTCCCGGTCAGTTTTCCTGCCGAAAGGCCACAGAAAGGCGTCTGCCCACTGAAACACCAGCACGACACCCAGCATCATACCCCACAGCTGGCAGAACCGACCCCCAGCACGGTGGGTGTCCCCGTGGCCAAAGCTTGGGCCCTGCAAAGGTTAAAAATGAGTTTTTCCCTTGGTGCAAACCTGTGCTGATTTTCCAGTAATTCCTGGGGACTTTTGTAAAAGCACAATGCAATTAATACATTTTTATATATAAATACATGACTATTGCCTGTCATTTAGTTTTGTTTCAGACTTGTGTTTATGCACCAGGCACCACACTGGCTACAACCCACGTGCTGTTTGAGCTCCGTCACCACTGTTGAAAGTGCTTTTTTCCTCTTGCCACTGAGTTTGGGAACGGTGCTTTTGCCTTGCCCTTTGCCACCTTCCCTCGTTCTTTTCTCCGTGCATTATTTATAGTAAATCATATTAGAAAGGAGCGCTAAGGAGGAAGCGTGATTCATCCTCCTTGAAACCAGCGCTGACATAAATAAAGGCAAAGCGCTTACTATGTGTTTTTATTATGGTATTTAGGGACAGGTTGTACTAATTTTGGCGTGCACAGACTAAACCCATGAAGGCTACAACTCCAAGAAATTTGATTTAACCGCAACACAGGCTGCACGTTAAAAAACTCCAAGCAAAGCCCAGCCGGTCTTCTTGGAAGCCTGCACATGTGGCAGCACGGGGTTTTTGGGGACGGCTCGTGGGTTTCCAGATTTTACTGCATGTCTTTGGCTGGTCCGTTGGCTTCTTGGGGGTTTGCTGGGACTTGCTGTGCCATGGGAGCGGGGACGGCTGCGAGCTTGGGCATCCTCATTGCTCAGGCATATCCTGGCTCTGGAACAAGATGCTCGAGTTGGTCCAGGAAAGGGCCACCTGAGTGGGGCAAGAAGCAGCAAGGGATGCTCACTGCAGAGAGACCCAGCAACCGCTCGCAAATCGTGTGAATTCGGTCTGGCAGCGCAGCGAGCGCCAGTGACGGGTATCTTATCTCCGGCTGGGCACGGGCTGCGGTCGCAGCCTGCTGCACAACACACACAAACTGCCTTTGCGTGGGAGAGATAAGGTGCAGGCATTGTGCAACGCCCGCGCCTCGCCGGCCCCCCTCTGCCCGCGCCACACCGGCACGGGCACGGGCACGGCACACTGTCCTGCGCACACCCAGCCGGAGGGCAGTGGCACCATGTGCATCGCTGGCACCGGGGCAGGTCATCTCCACCAGCGGCACGCGGCAAGCCCGGTGCACAGCAGCGTGGGGTGGTCAGAGTGCGGCACGGCCCCCGCCAGCTTGCACGCCAGGGCCCCTTTCTGCGAAATGCTCAGAACCGAAACCCTCTTCACCTCCCTGCTGGGTGTTCTGCTATTTTTACCAGTAACGCGGTGATTTCCTCTTCTCTTTCTTCCTTCCCCCTGTTCGTAGAAAATATCCCGAGCGCCGAGAGCGAGCGCTTCTGCGAACCAGAGCGGTGGCTGGAGGCGGCTGTGGCGTGTGAAGGCTCTTTGGGCAGCTCTGCCCACGCTGCCCTCGTCTTTCAGGGACGCTTCCGCAGCGGGACACTTGGAGCCTGGCTCTGGCTTGCCTGGCACATGGGTTGCCTTGCACAAGAACCAGCAGAAGCTCCACTTCCCTCCAGCAGGAATTTTTTCAGGGAAAACTCTAACTTGAATGAAAACCTTTCCTATGGGGCAAGGTGTAAAAGGAGTTGTTTCTGCTTCCTGGGTCTCCCCATCTCCTCTTGCTCTCAGGGGAGGGATGAGGAAACACTGTTCTGGCTTTGCCGCACCATCCTCCAGCCTTCTGGCTTCTTGTCACCCTGGTTGACGGGCAGCATTTTGCTGGGGGTTTTTTGGGGCTTTGCATTTCTAGGGGCTGTGGGGAAGATTGCGTGTAGGGCAGGGGCTGTGGGAGATGGATGCTGTGGTGGGAACCAGGCCACCGACAGCTCCCAGCCCACAGGGCACTGAGTCAGCAGCACCTGAGTCCGGGCGAGAGCGGGACAGCACTGGGGCTGCCCCCAGCCCTGCCATGGGCTGCCCCCAGCCCTGCCCGCAGCCCTGCCCACGGGAGCTGGGGAGGGGTGCTGGGATCTCGGGATGCAGAGGCAATCGCTTGTATTGATTTCTGGCTTATCTGACCCTTTCGCTGGAGGCGGCTCTTCCCTCAGCGTTGGAGCAAATGTAACTGAAAGCAGCGCAGAAATGTATATCACCCTTCCCTTGCGTTAATTAGGGCTCCCCAATGCATTATTTAGCAGGGTGGGAGCTGCTGCCGGCTGCCCCGGAGCGGGTGTCAAGACCAGCCAGCACATGGGTGGGGGGAGCGGGGGGCTCTGGTGGGTCATGTGCTGTCGACGCAGGCATCGCCCTGCACGAGGCTGCTCTGGCACATCGGGTGGCTGCAGGGCCGAGCCGGGACGAGAGCTTGCATCAGACCTCTCCATTGGGAGAGGGACTCATCCAGCTGTGCCTGCCCAGAAGGACATGGGAAGAAGATGGCAAAAGAGGGGACCCTGGTGACGAAAGCGGAGCGGGGGGTGCCCCATGGGGGAGCAGAGATGGGTGTCTCCAAGAGTGGCCCTTGGGATGCTTTCCTTCTTGTCCCATCGCGCATGGAGGGGTCCGCTCGTCAAAGTGGTGAGGGCCAAGCGTCGAAGGCTGGGCCACGGCTGGCAGGGACAGATGTGCCACGTCCTCCTGCAGCTGGAGAGGGAGAGCAGCTCCCTAATTAGCACCTCTGTTGCTAAGTGAACGAAGCGGTGGAGCCTCCCGCTAGCGATGTGTGTGTTGGGGAGGGGGCCATCAGCCGCCGCACTCACCACCGTGGGGTGCAGCCGCAGGTACCGATGCGCCGGAGCCGGTTTGCTCCCAGGCGCCACAGGCCAAGGCTCGGAGGAAAAGGCCACTGGCTTTCCTCTTCTCCTCTCCCCTCTCTGCTTCGTTCACTTGGGTGTTTGGTGATGCCCACAAATACAGTTGGTGGGGGCTGATAAGGATCGCTGACCTAGAGCAAGCGGTGGGGACGTTCTTCCTGTCGACAGCGAAAGCAAACTGCGCTGTGTTGTGTTTGTGTGGCCGGGCTGGGCTCTCCCGGGTTGGACGTGCCCGGCCACCGGTCCTCAGCACCGCAGCTTCTTGCGTGGATGTGCCATGAGTGGGGTTGGCATCCTCGGCACTGCCGCGGATGAGCGTTTTCTGTCCCTGGTGTCAAATGTGGGACCTCTCTGTGTTTGGTGTGGAGTAATGATTTTCCACCCAACTGAGAAGACAGTGTGTGTGCATGTGAGCAGGATTCCTGCTGAAGTCGCGCCGGGGTTTGCTTCTCCATGAGCCCCCGTGGGAAGGGATGCTCCTCACGGTGCTTTGCCTGCGCACCATGCACCATCCCCTTGACGGCTGGTGTTTTGGGGGATTTCAGCTCTTCCTCTTGGGGTTTAACACACAGCAAACACGTCTTTGTATGGGCTCCTTTGTGCTGCGACGGCTCACGCGGAAACCACGTTTTCCGCATAAGTAAGTGGAGGGCAAGGGAAATGACAGTGGTGACAACGTGAGAGCCTGGGCAGCAGCAAGCAGACAAAGAGCGGACAGACCCAGCGACGAGTCCCTCGGCCCGGGGGGGTCCCAGATCAGCTGCAGCCCTTGAGCCTGACCCTGGTCCCCCGTGTGATGTCCCGGGTCCCCATGATGCCCTGAATCCCCTTGTAATGAGCCAGTGATGCCCTGCATCCCCTTGTGATGCCCCACGATGCCCTGCATCCCCCTGTGAGGCTCAGATCCCCCCACAGTGCTGAGCCTTGTTCCCCCCATGGTGCTGTGGACCCCCTCAGTGCCGGTCCTGGGGGGTGGGGACTCAGCAGGGGACCACCCCACAGGCAGATGGGTGCTGGCTGGTACCAGGAGACCATGGCTGGGCTGTGAGGACACTGGTTTGCTCTGTCGGGGCATTGTGCCGGGCTGCAGCGGTGATGGTGGGGGCTGCTGTAGAGTCCCACGTGTGCTCGGACACTTTCCTTCATCTCTTCCAGCCAATTTACGGTTCAGGGCCACGCATGTATCAGATGTGGGATTTTTTTCCTTCCTCATATACATCAGATCAGTTCTTGCTTCGGTCTGCAGCCACCCGGTTTTCCCATGTAGGGGTTTTGTCACTGTTATTAACTAATGAGCTGATTCTTTTGCCATTTTTAAATAACTGTATTTTTCCTTCAATGAGAGAAAGGGAAAATGTCTTTTCTTAACAGCACAGCTCTCAAAAGTCATTGAAGGCATGAATTTGCCATTCTTCCGCACAAATGTGAGGATTACCACACTTTTTATTACCAGGGCTTGAATTGCTGAATCATGGAAGCGGGGCAGTAGGAAATGTTTTCATACGTGACACTGGAGAAAAGGTCTATTTTTAAAGCTGCTGTCACGGGCTGAGTTGCTTTTTCCCCTCTTGCTGTGACGTTGTGTGGAGTCTGTGGTGTGGGACGTGTCTCAGTTCCCGGTGCTGGCTTCAGGTCAGGCTCAGCTGCCCAGTACTGGTGCCTCCTGGACCATGGCTCTGCTGTCTCGTGTGCCCCCGGGCCACCCGGTTGCCTTCCGGATGCCATCGCTGTCACCTGTTGTGCCACAGGTCACTGCTGAGGCAGCTCTTCTGCTCTGTTCCACAGTGCTTGTATTTTCAATTACCTCTGGTCACCTCTCATGTGGCGTCTGCCCCGTGCTGGCAGGTCAGACATGAGTTAGCTGCAAGCGTCACCATGTTGGGAGAAATGATCGTATCGTCTTTGGAGGGTCGGTAGTGATGGACGCTATGGCCAACCTCCCACCAGTTTGCAACCAGCATCTCCCCTCCCTCCCCCAGAATGAATAAGTCATGAGCTTTGCCGATACTGGTTGTTCAGCCCAATGAACAGCTCAGCTCTTGCCCATCGAGACCCGCAGCTGCTCCTGCGCGGGGTCTCAGCCACTCTCAGGGCCTGGGGCTTGTCCACTGGGCTCCGTGGATGGACAGCCCGCGGCGACGCTCGTTAGACAGGACCCCCTTGATTGCCAGATCCCTTTGATTCTTCCTGCGTCATCTTCTGCCGCATCCTGGCTCCGCTTCCCAGGGTCAGGTTTTATTATTTTATAGGTGCCGTAATGTTCAGACCATGTCATGGGCAGTGACCAGGGCGGTCTCACCACCATCCTCCTCCTCCTCGGGAAGCTCCTCAGCAGTAAACAGGGAGCTGTTGGGTGGCCAGAGCACATTGGCCCCCAGTCACATTTCAGAGCCAGAACCGCTGTGTTGATGTGTGTGTTTTGGAAAATACATAATGTTTGGGCTAAGGATGAAAGTTTTGCCACACTCAGTGTGTGTTGATAATCACACTTCCCTGTGTGTATAAACGTGCGCCTTTTTGTTGGTAAATAACTGCAGGGAAAGGAGGGTGAAAAGCAACATCTCAGTCTGTGCATCAAGATCCAGTTATCCCAGTATTGCTGTCGCTCTCAGCCGTGCTCCTGGACAACTGGGCAGCCTCTAAAGCATCCACAAAGCCCAAGCAAGCCGGGTGCAAACCTGGCTGCCGTTATTTCCAGCTCAGCTCTGAGCTGATCACCAAAAGTCCTGCCAGGGAGCAGGAACGGTACAGGGAATAATTTTCACCCAACAAATTATTGTTCTTGTAAGAGCGGATTTGAAGCCTATTTAACTTTTCAGTGTCCCATAGCCTTTTAAGCATTCCCAGCGTATTCTCTCTGATGGGTTACCTTTTCTTTCCCCTTGGGCTATAATTAGTGTCCTTTACACAGAATTGCCTTAGAATTGGATTTGAAGAAGATAAGAATCAAATTACCAGTATTTATCTTGTAAATTCCAAAAGATCTACGAGAGGCACTATATAAAGAGGATTTTTTAAAATTTTGTGCTCTAACAATGCAAAGCTCCCACACAATTCCCTGAAGCGTTGCATCTACAGAACACCCCGACATGTGGGACGTGGCTGGTGGTGCCAGGAGGAAGAGGCCAGCTCCTTCCTCACCAGAACTCCATGCGTGGCTGGGCAGGTGGCTTGAGGATGCAATTGGTACAGAAGTGGTTGGATTTCCATCGCCTGGTGGGTGGTGGCTTGTTTTTGTCAGTCAGGGCAGATGTGGTGCAGGTGGTGATGGTTTGGATGCTGTGGCTCCTCAGGAGGATGAATCTCATAAAGACTTTGGTCTTCAGAGCTGGTCCCAGGTAGGCTGGAGTCTCCCCAGGGCATCCTTTCCCCCTCTCCTCTTTTCTTCCCTCCCTGCTCTGCCGGGTGGCTCTTGGATGACAGGGCGAGCCGAGCACCAGAAATGGATGGAGGTAATTCTGGTGGGCTCTGTTTTGACAGAAATTAAGCATCTGAATTTAAATTAAGGAGATGGAGAGCCCAGGCAGCTGAGGCTATATTTTCATAGTGTAAACAGTTGCAGAAGAAGATTAATAGCATCTGTGTAAACACTCCGTCGCAGTGGCGAGGGGTTGGGCTTTTTTAATGGTTGGAAATAGAGGCAAGAGACGCTGCCTGTCCCCGCAGCACAGCGCGGCCGAGCCCTCCGCGCGCCGTCAGCCTCCCTGTCCATCCCACGGTAAATATTTCAGCCACCCTCAGCTCCGCTCTCCCTTCTCACAGTAAATTACATATTAAAGTAGCCTGGTAACTGAGCACTGGTTGCTGCGCGATAAGCTCCGGGAAATCGATATGTTTGCCATGTGCCTGCTTGTTTATGACACCTGCCTGCAGAGCAGTTGAGCAATGCTCCGCGTGCCCGGGCTGCATTTCGTGGGCTCGCCACCACCTCCCAGACCCAGCCGGCCCTCGCGGGAGGGTTGCAGCAGCACCCATCAATGTTTTTGGCTCCCTGGGTGCGGCGTTGTGTGGTGGCACAGCCCAAAGCTGCCCAGCAGCATGCCGTCCTGGGGAGTGAAATAATGCAAGCGATGATGTTTGATGATACAGGGCGGGACGAGAGATCGCGTCATGTCTTCTTAGAATGTCTTCTTAGAAGCTATCTTCATGGCTTCTCCTGTCCCCGCTGTGAGTTTCTGCTCTGCTTCCATGTGTCTCCTCCACAGAACAGGTACAGGAGTGGAGCCCGGGGGTGTAAATGCTCATTTTGTGCACCGAGGAAGGGAGGCGGCTGCCCAAACAGGCGATGCTTAACGGGTGGGGTTGGCAACTTTGGAGCACTTTGCCATGCGAGCCAGTGGTGCCAGGACAGTCACCAGCTCGATGCCGAGGAGCTGTTGGCTGCATCGCGGTGTGCAGGGGATGCCCCAACCCCTCGACGGCAGCAGCTCCCACCCTGCGAGTGGCTAATCCCAGTTCAGTTTGTGGATTGGGACTCGCCTCAAATTGAGAAAACTCTTCCCTGTGACTCCGGAGCCCAGGTTTGGGCCCCAAAGGTTTGGGTGCTTTGCCTGCGCCGAGTGTCAGCAGCTGCCGGTGTCTCCCTTGCGCTGGCACGGCTTTGGGGTGGGAGTGTACAGGTTTTTGTTAAATCTCAAGTTAGCAAGCTGCAGTAATTGACCCTTTGACCCAAATATGAAGTTGGGAGGCAAAAGACACGGCTCGCAAGATTTTTGTAAAACTGTTGACCTCTCTCAAGATTAGCTTGGAGATAATAGTAATTATAAACAGATTATGGTGGGTCCAATCAATAGTGAACTTTACCTCCTGCCTAAAACTGAAGGTCGGCAGTTTACTGCAGTAGCGATAACTACTGCGGCTTTTCACACCAGTAAACGTCCCTCTATGTAGGAAATCCGTCAATTGAGTGCATACGGTTTCCGTGGGCTCTTTGGGAGGGGGAAAAGGGACCCAGGGGATGCGTCAGCACATGGCCCAAGCATGGGGTTTTGTGGTGCTGGATCCTGTTGGGGAACCTCAGCATGGCATGAGCTCTGTGCCCACACGCCTGGTCCGCGGCTCCCTCGAGATGCTCGGGTCAAGGGGAGCAGGCGCAGAAGGGAGAACCCTGCTCCGAAATGGCTCTTTCTCTTCGCCTAGCTCTCAGTTGCTTACTTTCACTTTTTATGTATAAAAGATTGTCCATTTAATTAACTCGAGAATGCAATTTCAAAAACACTAATGCTTTACACATGACGGCTCTTAAAATAAAAGCAGCGTTCCAGTATTGCGCCGTGCTTCCTTCGCCTCCGCAGTGGCCTCTTGCTGGTTATTTTGGAGAGAAAAAATCCCCCCCGGCAGACCCCAGTTCTTGAATGGGAGTCAAAAAGATGTGGGCCGTTTGATCCTGGGTTCACCTTATTAGAATTTCGGGGGTGGCGGTTCCATCTGTGTCCTGGTCTTTTCCTGGATATCACCTGGTAATCTCTGGCCAGCACACCATGAGCTGTAGCATCTTCTCTCCCCGTGGCATTGCTGCCTGCCTGGGGACAGCCCAGTAGGTGCCCGGTGCGATGCAGGTGCCAAATGGGCTCTGCCCTGGCCCCTGGAGATGCCGTGCTGCTGGATGCTGGGGCTGGAGGGATGGGGCTTCACTTTTCTGCAGCACGGGCGAGTAGGTTTTGTTTCTGCAAGTGTTCCTCAAACCCACACTAGCCTTGGATTTCTTGTTTCTACCTTTTTTTCTTAATGGAGCTGCTTTATAATGGATGTGCTTCTGGGTGCAAAGTGCACCCTCCCCACGACCCCTCACTTAAAGCCCCCCATGGGGCCTTTCCAGGTTCTTTAGCTCTGACCGGGCATCTTCAATCTGTACCAAAGGGATGGCGTGAAGCACGCACCGAAGGATGGTGGAGTGGAGCGCGGCACAGTCGGACCCACCTGCCGATGTGAAACCCGCGGTGTGCCCTCCCCGGAACCCCTGCCCTGGCGCGCAGCCCCCCCGTCAGCACTGGAGACCCCAGAGCTGACCCTTCGGGACATCTCCTGCTGTCCACAGGGGTTTTGCAGCTGGCTCAGGGGAAGGCCCCCGCTTTTCTGAGCTACACGTGCCTTTCCCCGAGATCGGAGCAGAGAAACCTGGTGGGAACTTTGAGGCGAGTCGCTGGGTTTGTTGTTAAAAACCTGCACGCACGCCGCCCCCCCTTTTTCTTTTTCTCCCTTTTTTTTTTTTTGTAGCTTAGAAACCTCTCTTTGTGGCAGAAGGCTGGGAGGGTTTGAATACCACATACAGGCGTAGGAGGCTGACTGAGACCATACGGCTTTATCATTCATTAATTCCTGTGCTCATTCATCCCCCTATTTAAACTTCTCTGTAAAGACGAGAGCTACAGATGGTCTTTTGGTGCCCGCTTTAGCCTGCAGACCTTGGCCCCGACAAAGGGGTACAGAGGGAGCAGCAGAGTGTACAAAATATTTCCAACCATTAGAAATCGAGGTCTCATTCACCGGCAGCTCCTGTTTTGAAAGCGAATTTATGTGGGAGCATCATAACCCAGCAAACGGGGCATTGCCAAGAGTCGGGCTTAATTGAGGTGCAAGCGTTAGCCGCTGTTCTGCCAGCCCTAATTGCACTTTAGAACCCGGAGGAGCTGCAGTCTGTCTTTCGCTGCGTCCTTGCCTTTGTGTTGCGTAATGTAAAACTCTGCCCGGCTCCCTGCCTGACCAAGGGAAACGGAGATGGCTTTTTTGGCCCGTGTTACTCTGATGCCAGGTTGTCGTTATCATTTTTCTTTAAGAGTTACAGCACCCCTGGGCGTAACAACCACATCGCTGTGCAGGAGATGACAACCTGGAGCGTGCTCAGCAGGGATGCTGGAGTTTGGGCATCCCGTGGTACCTCGGGCTGGGCAGCGATTCTCTCCTGGCTCTTTGCTTGCACAGCAGCCACCACGTTCCCTCCATATTTAGGTGTTGGTTTACTTACGGTTGCAGTGAGGTGCCGAGCAGGAGCTGCGGTGCTGGCAGTAACGCCGGCCGCTGCTCTGCCCGCTCGTGCCCAGATTGCCATGGGTGACTCGAGTGCCATGGGAGCAGGGGGTGCGCAGGGCTCCTGCCATCCCCGTACTCGCCCCTCGCTGCTCCCCCACTTTGCCGGGAGGTGCCAGGGGATGCCCCTGTGCAGGGATGTCCCCCGGGTGCAGGAGCCTTCCCCTGGGTGCTGGGTGGCCAGAGGGCAACCCCGTGCCCTCCCAGATGGTTTGCAGGGCTCGTGCCCCGGCTGTGGCAAGGGACGTGTTCCCCCAGGATGGAGGAAAACCCAGCAAACGTCAACAACCTCCTACCCAGCGAGAGGGGCTTTGGGCGGCAGCTCCTGCCTGCTCCCCAGCCGGCACGCTGGGATCAAAGGCTTTGGTGCCGGTTAGACCCCAGGAAGCTTCCCTCACTCCCGGCATCACGGGGGATTTGGGGGGGAATTGTGGTTACACCCCTTGGCAGAGGAGGAATTGCTGATCTTACTGGTTATTGGGGCACCTGTGGGATGTGTCCTTTGTAAAGACCCTTGGTGCTGCTGAGGGAGCTTGAGACCCGGCCCCGGCGCAGCGCTCGCCAGCTGCGCTCAGTCCTTCCCGCGGCGAGGTTGGGACCAAAAGTTTTCTTGTGGAAAAACCAAATTCTGCGATCTTGTTTTTACACATGCTGTGCTTAAATATTAACACCAATTGAGCAAATTGCCTTTTAACTGCTTTTATTTGCTTTCATTAACAGTATAATTTAAAAGCTCCCGAATTTGCATGGAACCTGTTGTGCTTGTTGGGGAGGGGGCTGAGTCTGCTCATAAATTAATGAATCGTGAGTGAGGCTCCTTGGAGAGGTCCCGGAGCGCCAGGAAGGCTCGGCAACGCCCGGGCTCCTCGGTTCGGGACACTGCGTACTTTTGGCCGGAGCCGAGGGGAGCAGTGTGTGTCGTCAGGGCTGGCGTCCCATCCCGCTCATAACTTGGCTCGCCCGGAAGGTATTTATTTATTTTTCTGCAAAACATGTTGCAGGCTGAGCAAAACTGATTACGGGGAGCTGAAGGCTGTGCTCTTCCTGTTAACGCACCAGTGTTTGAGCAGAAAGTGAAAAAAACACGGAGAAAATTGCCAGGGTCCTGCCCACCGTCCCCGTGCCCCAGTGCAGGGCTGGGGGCCGCAGCGGTGCCCGCAGCCAGTGGCATCTGCCCGCATTGTTCTTCCATGAGATGACAAGTTTCTAGCGTGATTTCAGCCAGCGGCCAGCTCGCTCCCCTCAGCGCAGATGTTTGTGCGGTTTCGGGAGCGAAGCCAACTCGGACGCCGCGAAGGCGATGCAGGCAGCCCGGTGTGCCATGCCACACCGTGCCGTGCCGACAGCTCCGCCGGGACTCGGGCTGTGTGAGCTTCTCTGACGCCTCCCGGTCCCATCGTCCTTCCCAGAAAATATGTTTTCCATAGGAGGGCTTTGCTGTTGGATGGACAGCGATGGCCTCGTGCCAAGCCCTGGCTCCCCGCTCCATCCCAGCTGTCCGCATGGATACTCCCTGCTCCAACCGTGCTCCGCTCCCCCCAGCACCACTGCCACCTCCCTTGTTTTCAGCAGTAGCAAATTGTGCCTCTGAATGGCCAATAATAAGCATTTTGTGTCTCCACCTTGGGAATTTGGGTGGAAAACTGGGCGGTTTGCACAAACAGCCTGGGTGAAAGCGCTCGTTGTTCTCCGGGATGGCTGTCCCCACATTCCCGGGGATCCTGGACTTTGCTGGCGTCGGAGCATCCCGGGAGGGTGTTTTCAAGCGGAGGGAAGGGGTGGGGACGAATACTCGTTTCTTCCTGGTGCTTCTGGAATGCGGCTCTTGCTCCTGTGTTAGAACAGTCGGTACCTCGGGGCTTTGGGGTGCCAGGTGCACCCGGCGCCCCGTAACCCCAGGCCACACAGCGCAGAGATCAGCCAGGTGCATTGGTGCCATTGCACTGACCGGCAGCCTTGCGTCACCGGCTGTGGCACCCGAACGCCTCTGCCCGGTGCGGGACCCTCCGCCGGAGCCCTGCGGCAACGCTCCCGGCTGGCTGCCAGTTACTGGTGCTGACAGGAGAGGAGAACCCGGCTGTGCCAGGGCTTGGTGCACCCGGCTCACCACACCCGATTCGCTCCTCTCGCTGCCACCTCCTTGCCCTGGGCGCTTTGGGCTCTCACCAACGCCCTGCACAGTTCAGATACATTAATTTACTGGCTTGACAAGGTGCATAATGTTCATCTCCCAGCTTCTAATTGGGAAATAATTAGTTCTTTGTCAGCCCTGGGAACTCCTGAGGAGGTGGCGTGGGCCTGGGTGAAGGCAGTGGTGCTGGTGGAGGGCAGGAGACCAGCCTGTGGCCGGGAGAAGTCTTGCCGGAGAATCGGCAGCTTTTCCAGCCTGTCTGAGGGCATCTCTCTGCCGAAGAAAGGCTGCGTAACAGCCGAGCATCACGGTTTCATTAATCAAAGACACTTCCACTGCCCCTTTACAGCAACACAACTGCTGCGGCTGTCCCTTGCTGACAGCTCCCTAATTCATCTTCCCAGAGCAGGAGGGGGACCTGCTGCCTCTCTGCCCGTGCCGCCGAAGCCGCAGCCGTCACTGGTGCTCGGTGCCATGGACACATGTTTGAGAGGCTCAGCCCTGGTGCTTGGCTGAGTTTTACATGTATCCGTCAGCTCCCGCACCTGCAAAACACCCTGAGAAGAAACGTGCAGTCTGCTCATTTGCAGGAGGAGGTTTTGGCAGAAAAGGTGGGAAGCAGAAATCTGTATTATGCCATGTGCAAACATGTACTTAAAGGGGGCACTTTGAGTAGCTCTCGCCGTGGCTCTGGCAGGTTGCTCCCCTTGCCTCCTTCCTAAACTTCTCATGCACAGCAGGTGGGGGTAAGGCTTTGGGAAGGTCCCTGGAGTCAGGGGCAGATGGTTTGTAGGGCATCAAAGGCGAGACGCCCAGCCGGGCTCATGCACGGCTGCTGCGGAGGGGAACCCTTGAGTCTTTTCCCAGCCTCTGACCGAGGGAGGCATCGCTCGCAGTGCCCAAAATACGGGTGTAAAGCCCGGCCGTGCACCCGACAGTCACGTCCCAGGAGCCTGCAGCCTGAAAGAGCTCTGCGGGAGGGCGTGCGATGACCCACGGAGCTGGGGTGGCGGATTGGAGCTGGGCATCCTTAATTCTAGCCGCAAAAGCATGATATTTTGGAGTTGCTAATAATAAGAAAGTGTTTTCATCAAAGCGCTTTATTCATCTGTGTGCTGACATCTGGAGAGCGGAGATAGATATTTTCCTTAAGACTGTATTTCCAAGCCATGAGCTCTTCCCTGGCTGTTAATTAATCCTTTGTAGTTTAGCGACTGATGAAATCATGACTCTATGAAATTTTAATCCTTGTGCTGTATAGGCACAACCGACATTATCAGAGGACCCCAGGTGTGTGCTTCAAATTAGTTTGTTGAATCTCTTGCATATTTGATTACCTTGTAAAACTCCTCGGGTCCTGGGCCGCTCGTTGCACAGACGATGTTTGCCTGGAACTTCTGCCCGTTCCCGGCTGTGCTTCCCAGCCGGGCTGGTGTTGGGGACAGAAAACGGGTGCACCGGGGAGGGGACATCAGCATCTCCATTACGAGGTGAGGGGGGAAGCTTGCAGCTCCCTGATGGGACAGAGCAGACGAGCTTCTGCTGGGGATTTATTTTGTTTGGCTTGAGGGACCCAAAGGTGCTGGCAGGGACAGGAGGCAGGTGTGGAAATCTGTGCAGCCTCCTAGGATGAGACACGCGGGAAGGAATGGCTTTGGGATAAGAGGATGCTGTGCAAAACTCACTGGGAAAATGGAGCTGAGCATGGGTAGAGTCATCGGAGAGGGACACAGGGATGTCGGTTCCTGCCCCGCTGCCCAGTGGAGGCTGTTCCCGCTCCCTGAAGGTGAGCTCAGTGCGGGGAAAGCTCCTGGGTTCATCACAGCTCATCCCTGCGGCAGTCCCATGGGTACCACCCTGTTTCTGATGCCATGTCCAACCTTTTCCCTGTGGTTGGGTCATTGAAGAGAATGGAAGTTTTAAAAAAATCTCCCTACTCTAAAATTGCCCGCCTATTGAAGTTGTTCTTTGCTCCAGCATCCCATGAGCATCTCCACTCTCCCCACTTTTGGCTCCCTGGGGAATTTTGCTGTCTTCTCGGGGCTCCAGGATCTGCAGGGTCCCGCTTTTCTGAGGAGCACCAGGACAACGCTGTCTGGACCATCCTGGTACCCTTCCCAACACCTCCCCAGGAAGCATCCAATGCACCTTGCCAAACCCTTTCCCCATCCCTTAGGGCTGAGAGGAATGAGCGGCCAAGGTCGGTGCTTCGCTGTTCATGGACTGTGCTGGTGCTCCATGGCACACGTGCTGCGAAGGAGACCAGATGATGAATATATTTTTAAACTTGGAATCCATGAACCGCTTATTATTTCTGAATTAGGAATCAAAACATCTGCATAATCACGCCACTGCTGCGGCAGCTGTACTCAGCGCTAAGGTCACTTTGCTTTTTTGTCAGAATTTGGTATTATTTTTAAGAATAAGCCCCCCGTGCTCTGCCTGGCGCCGCTGACACCCATGTCATGTTCGCTCAGCGTCGTGGGCGCAATGCCAAGCGCAGCCCCAGGGTCAGCGCTGGCCGGGGCAGCAAACACTCTGCTCTTCGTGTTCCGAACGTCAGCGTCACCAGATGCCCGAAGAATGGGGATGATGATTTTGGACGGCCGAATTAGCGCCGGTTATTCTAAGCGGGGCTGCGTGCGTGGCAATGCGTTAACCCCGTGGTGCCCACGCTCCAGCTTTTCAATGGAAGTCTGACGTTCTGGAACTTTTTGTGTTGGTCTCGAGTATCGATGGTGCTGCAGCAGAGATGCTGGGCCCTTGCCTGGCTCAGCAGGAGCTGCTGCCGCCCAGCACCATCGCTCACTGGACCTCAGATGGCACCGTGTCGCAGCTGCCTTCCAAATCCGTGTTGGAAAGCCAAGGTGGGCAGATCCGCTTGGGTCTGGTGCTGCAGCAGCTTCCGCACTCATGTGGTCCAGCCACAGTGGACAGGAGACGGTTCCCGCTGCTGGCTGCACCATCTGACATCCATCTGACGGCTTCCCCATCCATGCTCACCTGATCTGGTATAAGCCAATGGACCCTCTTGTTGGGCAGGGGGAGATGCACAAAGGGGATAGAGCTCCATCCCGGAAAATCCTGTTCCATACTGAATATTGAGCACTGGTCTGAAAACAGGGCATTGGAATAAATTATAACAAATAATAATAATCCTTACGGTGCCCTATTTGCCGTGGCCAGTTCATCTTTTCCCAGCCCGTGGGCCTGGAAGTGCGCTGCTCCGGGGGGGCTGCTCGGAGCGGCTGGCGGGAGATGCTGCCTCATGGGCTCTGTCCCGGCAGACCTTAGGTTTGTCGGCATTTGTTTGTGGGCAGGGTCGGAGAAGAGATTTAAGTCTTTGTTTTTTGTGTAAGGTGAGGCAAAGCAGGAGGGATCCTTTCCTCGGCCTCTCTGCAAAGGGGAAGCGTTGGCATCCTGGCAGAATGATGTCACTGCACAGCGTCTGGTGTAAGCTCATAAACTAGCTCATGGTAAATATAAATATTGTGCAGGCAAGGAGTTTCAGTGCTCTCTGTTGATAGCTGTCCCCTCCCCCACCACCTTTTTTCTTTTTAAAAAAACTACGGAAATAGTGAAATCTTTATTTCCAGCTCCTGGAAGATGTATTTAATTTTTTTCAGCAGCAGTGGAGGTTTGAGGGCAGTTGTTGGGTTTGGTTTTTTTTTTCCCTTCTTAATTTATTAAAGCGAAAGGAAGGTCTCAGCTCCCTTCCCCCTTCCCCGTGCCCTTAATAGCTCTCCCTGCTATTTTAATCCGCCAGGCTGGGAGACGACGGCAGAGCGGTGATGGTGCCGGAGCCGAGCCTGCCCAGCACCGCGGCCCGCAGCCGGCGCGGGCAGCCTCGGTCCAGTGTCACCGAGTGCCGTAAATAACCATGTCGGGGGAAATTCGTCCTCTGTGCGGCATGGATGTAAAACTCTTATCGGAGGAGGTATAGCGTGGTTTCTGCAGGCGGCTTGCTGCCCGCTGACCTTGGCTTTCTGCAAGATCCCCGCTGCAAATGAGATGTGGCACCGCCGCCGCTATCTTGATAAAATAGATCAGGGGATGAATTGATTTTCATATCGATTTACCCGGGCACAGGTGGAGATCGGGCAGTGACGAGGATTTTGGGGGGGAATTATTTGACCCGGTGGCAGCAGGGATGCGAAGCCGTGCCGGTCCCGGTTGGCCCACCCAGCCTTCAGTGCCGAGCATCACACGTGCCGCGATGGGGACGTACTGGCCAGCAGCCGCCCCTCGACCGGGCACCGCAGTTACAGCCCTGTATAAATAAAATCCAAAGGCTCCTATAAAACTCTGTTATTGCTGCGGCACAAAGTTAGAACCGCTTGAGGTTTCTGCTCCCCGGCTTGCACGCGCGGCAATGAATATTTTATAGGAAAGGAAATACTTAGCGTCTGAATCTTTTTATAGCGGAGCTGCTCCCGCGGGCGGGCGGGCGCCTGCCCCTCGCCCTTCGCCACTCCACACCCACGCTGAGCCCCGGCAACATCGTCCTCCCGGCTCCACGGCCCCGGGGAGCACACGGCCGGGATGAAATGTGGCAGGATGAGGGTCTCGACCTGTTACATGGACCTCAGGAGGTGCAAAACCACCCCAAAATGCACCAGGATGGATTTCTGCCTGTGCCTTTTACTTTCACGTCCGTGCAAGACTCATAATGTTGCACAAACACACATTGCTTATGTCACACCAGCCTTGTGATTCCCCCTGGCTGCTATGACCCAGACCACGAGGGATACGAGCAGTGATGCCTGAACTCCGCGAGGGATGCGGGCAGTGATGCCCAAACCTCCTCAGCCCTTTGGCGTGGAGCTCCCCAACTTCTGCCCCGGGCTTTGCCTTGGGGTTTGCTGCTTCAACAGGTATGGAGCAAAACTCTGCCCCAGCAGAGCCTTTCCCGAGCGATAAGGGGCTTCTTTGCCTTTCCCCGGTAGCCGCGTGCCCTGCCAAGCTGCGCCCCAGCCCGGAGATGACAAAGTGCCCTTTAGTTAATTGCAGAACGGATCGCCTGGAGTTAAAAGTTCTGATTTATACGACTATGGCTCTAACTGCTCAATAACACAGGCCCGTAATCTACTTTCATTTCAAACAGAAGGGTGATTTATGGGGCAGCATGCCGCTTTAGCTCAGAAATGAGGTGTTCAACATATGCTCTGTTGACATAAATTTGGAATTTATCGCTCCTGTCAAAACTGCCTGTTGGACAAAGGTGCGCATTAAGGCAATAAATGGCTCGGAATAGTTTTCTGTCAAATTTCCTAACCATTGTGTTCACTGTGTTTGAGGGGAAAAATATACACTTAAAAGTAATCAAACGGCCAAAAGCCATGCGTCTTGTTCGGCGGGGAGTGGAGAGGAGAGGGTCTCCTGCCTGCTTCCCAAACAGGGTGGTGGGGAGGGGCTGGGCAGTGACAGCTCCTTAAATAAAAATGGCAGAAGGTGGTTTTATGCAGGTTTTTAAGCGGTCAGAGCTGGAGCTGGCTTGTGGTGGCAGTGGGCCACTTGCAGTGGTCTTTAGGTACCGGGGCTGAGCTGGTACCCACATACCTGGGATGCTCCACTGAGCCCCCGTGTCCCTCAGGATGCTCCCCCAGGAGCGGGCAGTGGCATTTGCCACCAATCCCGGCCCTTTCACACAAAGCACCCTGTGGGGACAACTCATAATTTTTACACCGCGCGGTCTCGCTGGAGTCGCCGTCCCTTTGAAGTGTTTTTTGCGGGGCATTTACAGGCCTTTTTAATTACCGGCAGCTTGCGAGGGGCCAGCTTCCCGCCCGGCTTTTGTTTGCCGGCACTGGGTGGGGAGGGGATATCACCCCACGGTGGGTTTGGATCCCGCCTGGAGAACCCTTCGCCAGCCCCCGCACCAGGGCTTGCTCGGGAAGGTTGGTCCCAGCTCCTGGATGTCCGGCCTCATGCATCCGCGCTGGGCGAGCCTCCACACCAGAGCATCCTCCAGCCATATCTCATGACAAGGAGGCTTCGTCCAGCTTCGTGTTTCTCTGCATTGCATCGAGCAGGAATTGGAGAAAAACCTTCTTTTTACGGAACTGGTGCTTTTCCCGATGGCGGCTGCTCTCCATCCCACTGGCGTCTTCTTTGCTTGTATGGACCTCACAGGAGAAAGGGAGAACATGGAGCGTAATTTCAGCCTCAGATTGGAATAATAAACCATAATTTATCTTTTTGCACTCGAGTTTGGGCAGCGTCGCTGAGCAGTGATGTATTTTAATGCCCTTAACTACCCCCGCCCCCGTCTAGAGGCACAACTTTAGAAGCATATATTGATCTTTCCTCTCAGATCTTAACAGCCCAAGCAGCCGTAATACCTTGCTTACATCTGCCAGGTTTTTGTGCAGTTTTGCAACATCTCCTTAATCCGGTGAGCAGAAATAGAACATTTCAATCATATTTTGCTACCGGGAAACCGAGCAGATAAAGCGCTTTAAGACCTTGTTGAAAGGGGCTGTGCGAGATGGTGAGTGATAAGATCGTCCTATAAGCAGGCGCCGAATGGAAAACTTTTGTTGCCGCTGAAATTTGTTGATAGAGATATTGCAAATAAATTACTCGGCGAGCAGCCTGGCGCGTTAAAACAACAAGGAGGTTGCAGGACCAGGGGCCATCGCAGCACCCGAGTCGGGCAGTGAATGCGGATTTCCCGGGAGCCCTGGCACCGGTGAGGTCGCTGGGCTCCGCGCTCCCATATTTCCCCCTCTCCTCGCCAGGAAAGGTGGGAGAGGAGGTGTTATCCACACGCCCTTCTCTCAGACCGTGCTCAGCATCGAGCGCTGTTGTCTGTCTCGCCGTTATGGAGGTGAGAACAAGCTGGTGCTCGGGAAGGTGGTCTGGGTTTGCCCTGGCTTTGGGGTCCGTGCTGGGAGCCAGGCTTGTTCTGCTGTTCCTTGTATAGGCTGGGGCGACGCAAAGAAAGGAAACCTTTTGTTCCTGCTCCATTTCTTGAGACTCACTTTAAAAAAAAAAAAACCCAGACCTCCAAGTTTTACTCAAACTAATTAACCGATTACAGTTTAATTCACTGAAGAGGCGTTCTGGCCTCCAAGAGGCGAGCGCGGCAGCGCTGGCAGTGGGATGCTGTGCTCTGCCCAGCCGGGTGGCTTAAACCCGGCGTTAAGTGCAGAAGAGAGCTCAGCCCCGGCCAGGGAAGTGTGACAGACATGTCCCTAATTAAAAATGCAAAATGAGAAGGTTGTCACTTATTTAGCTGACTTCTTGGCAGCGGGAGTCTGTCAGGAGGCTGGTGTTTTATTTATTTTTGCAAGGCGGATAAATCCTTTGGATTGTAAACCTTCTTGGCCTGAATTCGTGCATGACTCTTAATCCTCCGCTATGACACAGTGAATTCAGGACAAGCCTGATTAATAATTGCATTATACAGCAAAGTTGAGAGTTGAAACCAACTCCTGCTCTTCCCCGCTCTGCTCCGCAGCGTTTACCCGCTGCCGAAGGTCGCAGGTCCCCTCCTGCGGTCCAGCCCCGCCAGCGTTGCCGCTCCGCATCCCGCCAGGGTGGGATTGCAGGGCGGGATGTGGGGCTGGGGCTGCTCGCACGCTGGCACGGGAATCGGACCCTGTGCGCTGTGGGGCAGGGCAGATCGGGGGCTCTGGGCTCTCTGCGGCTCCCAGGGGGTGATCCTGCTAGGGCTCAGCACAGCAACAGTTGAAAATTTATACCAGAGGGGGAAATAAATCTGATGCAAGGGTAAATCTCCCCCCAGCCCAGGCCATGCAGCTCGCCACGCAGAAGGCGAGTGATCCGCGCCGCCTGGCACGGCCGCGGCCGAGCCCTCCCGCGGGAGCGGCAGAGGAAGAGGGTTCAGCATCCAGCCCTGGACAAGACCGTTTCTGTCTTGTCTTTGGCAACAAGGCAGTAAAAATACGCTCGTCTTGTTGCGGAGTGATGATAAACGGTGGATGCGAGCAGAGGTCAGCATGCAGCGATTTGCTGCGTGGCTCCTCAGACACATACAAATACTTCTCTGTTTACAGCATCCGATTTTGAAACTTTGCACGTGCTGCGTTCACGAGCCCTCCCCGGCTCTCAGTGCAAGCAGCTCGTGCTGGCCAAGGTGTGACTCGTGGGCAGCGGCCAGCACACCCGGCTGGAAGCGTTTGGGACCAGGGGGCTTCTTATCAGTGCTGCTGTGGAGCGCTGAGCTGGGCTGCTTCACAAAAGCCTCCTTTTGTCACCAGCTGCCCTGGTGAAATCAAGCGCTGAGCACCTGATCCAGGCGTTTCGGGAGCTGTGCGATGTCCCCCTATGTGCTCGGAGGAGCCGGAGCACTCTGGGGGGAGTGAGCCATGGGGTGCTCCTCTGTGGTTGGCTTTGGGTGACAACGATGGCTTCGGGTGTCAGATAGAGTGTGGTTGGTTGTCATAGACTTGGACAATGCTCTTGCCCAGGTCTGTCTGTTAAAGTTCATTTTATTTGGTGGAGAGCTCCAACCGGCTGTGGGTCGTTTGTTCCTCAAAGACAGAGCGTCAACGTCTTCGTAGCAAAGAGAGGGAAACAACGTGGGGTCTGGCCATTGCAGCCAAGCCCAGCATCTGCTGTCCGCGATGGCAAAGGAGGGGATGCTGTGACTGGTACCCAAGCCCACCCCTGACCCTCGGCGTGGGGGGATGCTCAGCCCCTCGGCATTGGGGGGGGATGCTCAGCCCCTCGGCGCAGTGCAGCAGAGGTGATGCTGTCGGGGGGGGTTGTGCAATGCCACCCGGGCGTAGCTCCGTTGGTGCCTCGTGGTGCCAGGAAACAGTGAGTGGCACGTTTCCTGTTTGCGAGCTGGTGGTTTTTTGCTTGTGATTTGTGCCATGCCGAATTTGGATGGAAATTGGGATTCAGTTAGAAAAGCACACAAACCACCTCTTAAATTTTTATTATTTGTTTTTTTTTTGGAGTACAGTACCTTTGTTGAACATGCTCGGTGCACAGGGAAGGAGTTTGCCAACACGTATTTTGCATTAACTCCAGATTTCAGATTTATCAGGTTAATTAAAAGGCTCTGACTATAGTACTGGTGACAAACATTAAACAGACCAAGGTTTCTGACCAACTCTCATCAGTCCTGGGGAGTCACGCACAACCCCCACCCATGCCCTTCCTGCAGTGCTGCTCAACCTAGAACCTATCTCAGGCGACGCGTGGGTGGCGTGGGATATCGGGAGGTTTCCTGCCGTTGTTTGGGATGACAGTTTCCCCCACGCAGGAGGACTAACCCCTCTCTGTTCTCCCCCAGGAAGCTGCACAGCGGGATGAAGACCTACGGATGTGAGCTGTGCGGGAAGCGGTTCTTGGACAGCTTGCGGCTGCGAATGCACTTACTGGCTCACTCAGGTGGGTAGCACGGGGATGCTCGGGGTGGGGCAGGGGGATGCTCACTGGGCCCACCTGAAATGCTGTGGTCACCCGGCTTGTGCGTCTCGTTGAGAGGAGATGTTGGGGAACTGGCTGTGTCCTTCCCAGGGCGGCACATTGCAAACTTCTTCTCCAGTGCCCCTAATGTAATTTATTTACATTATTTTTTTGGAGTTTGTTTTCAACTCCTTAATTGAGGAAATATTTTCCTGGCTAAGCAGCTCGGAATAAGAAACGCTACGTACCAGGCAGCTGCCTGTTGTCCAGCCATGCTCGTAGCCTGAGCATCGCCTCTGCTTCGGCTTCTGCGCACGTCCCGGCACTGTGTTCCTCACATAGAGGTGCCCGCCGCGGCTCCAGTAGCAAAACTGCTGCAGAATGAGGGGTTCTCTGCCTAATGAATCTAACGAGCAGGTTCACATGATGCAGGCCCTTTAATTAAATAGATAGGGATGGGCTGGAACGCTGTGCTGGTGGGAAGACTTGTGCTCGGCAAGTCGATGTCAGCTGATGCTCCTCATCCAGCTCGGGGTTTGATGTCCAGAAATGCAGTTGGCCTCCGGCTCCCCTTGCTCCAAGGCCAGTGGGAGTCCTTATCCCACTCCTTTGAGGGCAAGTCACTCTGGGTGGTGGGTACGGCCCCTTGTCTGTGTTGAGGGGCACAAAGCATGGATGCTGATGTCCCCCCAGCACTGAGGTGCAGGCTTCTGGTCCATCCCCTGTCCTGGGGTGCAGGATGCTGCTCCCCAGGATGCTGGACCCCCTGGTGCTGGGGTTGCGGGATGCTGGACCCCCCCAGTGCTGGGGTTGCGGGATGCTGGACCCCCCGGTGCTGGGGTTGCGGGATGCTGGACCCCCCCCAGTGCTGGGGTTGCGGGATGCTGGTCCCCGGGATGCTGCTGCTGCCCCCCCGGGCGCTGGCGTGCGCAGCTCATGTTTATTATGGTCGCTTTGGCTCGCGGCCCGTCCCTGGCGGGCAGCCAGCTTTGTGGGTACAGTATGTACAGTGAACACTGAGCCAAGCTTGTCATCGCACAGGATTAATTATTATTTTTTTTATTTTTTTCTAAATCTGGCGAGGGCGGGGGGGCGGGGAGAGCTCTGCCCTGGGCTCGCAAACAGCCGCCGCGAATTCCAGCGCTGTTATTTATTAAAGCAGGAGACCTTTGCACCTCTCCCCTCGCCTCCCCCTCCGCCAGCCCGGGATGCAGCGGGGCTGTGCCGGAGCCGCGGCAATGCGAGGGCTTGTTCTCGGCACAGCAGCAATCCGAATGCTGCTCGCCTCCGTGCCGATGGACAATGTGTTTAATTCGGGGTTTGCCCCATGGGCGAGCATCGTGGTGGGGCGCCTTGTGCCACCCAGCAGCCCCCACTCTGGTAGCCCTCTATGCATTGAACTGAGGCTGGCATCTCAAACTTCCCCATCCAAGCATTTATGGGAGATACTAGATGGGAAAAGTGCATTTAAATTAAGGAACAAACTGGGGACCGGCCCTTGGGGAGCCATGGTGCCCCCAGACATGGTGGGTGCTTGCCAGTGTTATCGCCACAGCCTTGCAGGTGCAAGGTAAATACCCAGCCAGATGTTTACACTCCAGTATGAAGCGTAAATGTAAAGCCCTTAATGCCGTGCAAAGCCTTTCCCTACGTGCTGCCCCGCGCCACCAGAGACGCACTCGCAAAAAGCTGCAGAGACCGTGTGAAGAGTTGCCCCTCTCCCAGGAAAATGAACTTCCCAGGAGGGCGAGGTGGGAGACCCGGCTTCTCGGTGGTATGGATGAGAAGCACCTGCAGAAGCTGGTCCCAGCACTGCCACTCGCTTCATGGGCATCCTCACCACAGCCGGTGCTCTGTGGGCACACTTGGGATGCCAGCCTGGGATGGTGGTTACCAAACCACCTGCTTGAGGTGGGGGTCCTCCCTGGGAGATGGAGGAAAGCAGATTTCTGCCTTTCCTCATGCTTGCCTTGCCTCTCCATCCAGCAGAAACCTGTGCCGAAGGGCTGCCGCGGCCCTTCACCGGGCTGTGAACAGGGGCAAGCACCCGCAGCACGCAGGGATGCTCGCGGGCAGTGTGCAGGCAGCACAGCCACAGCCCCCTGCCCTCCCCATCCAGATATGCTCAGTTCATCCTCTGTCATCAAGAGGGGGGCAAAAAAAAACCCCAGGTCCCTTTGGGTGCTGGGCTGGGCCGTGCTGGACGTGCCAGGGGAGCAGGATCTGTGGTGCATGTGCGGTGGTACCTTGGGTGGGAGGAACGGGCACGTCCCACCCCTCGCCTCCTCCAGTGGTGTCCCGGCGGTGGGGGCGATGGCGACCCGGGCCCCCTTGCCCCTGGCTGGGACCCGCGGTGACTCCCCAGGGACGCTGCCCCCCCGCCCCGGCTGGCCGGCGTCCCGCGCCCGGTCCCGGGTGATGTCAGCGGCCTGCCGGCAGGTCTGGATGTTCTGCCAGCGTTCCCGCGTTTATGATCATCCGCAGATGTGCATCCAAGAACACACTGTACCCACAGCAGAAATTAATGCAGGCTTGACTGCCGGCCAAGCCGCGCTCATGGGGGAGAGGAAGAAAGACAACAAAAACTGTTTAATGCTGTTTATAAATTATACACTGGCTGATGAAAAATACATTTCTCTCTCCCCCCCTCCCCATCCTCTCTGCCTCGAGAGCCTGAGCTGAGACCAGAAGAATATGGTTTGCTTTTTAGCTCCTGTTTTGGCTGGATTCCTGGACCCGGCCGCTGGGTCAGAGCCAGCTGCTTTCTTCACCCCCTCCTCGCCCTTACCTGATGAAATATATTTATTTTAACCCGCTGACGCCTCTCCCCTCCTTTGGCCACCCCGTGTTGCTGAAGGTGGGGTGCAGAGGTGCCAGGGCCCCTCTCACCGTACCAAGCGCATCCGATGTGCATCCGTGCTATCGCCGGGAAATGTATGTGCCCATCGCCGCCCGCCCGCTTCCCCAACGTTCCCTGGAAGGGGGAAACTTCCCAAAGTTCCCCCGAGGTCACGGTGCTGGAGACCCCCTCTCCTGGAACAGGGGAGGTAAATGGGGCGAAGCCCCCCCCCGATCCCTCCCCACGCTCTCACCAGCCATTTATGCGGCTTTTGTGTTGTTGTTGGTTTTTTTTTTTTTTTTTAATACCGCTAATGTTTATCATTTGCCCAACAGGCTTGACAGATTTTGTTTCCTGTCGCGCGGCGCGGCTGCGAAGCCCCCCCGGTTGCCAGGGAGCCGCCTCCCCGCCCCGCCACGGCCTGATTTGGTATTCCGCGCGCGCCCCGCCGCATTTCTGTATGCAAGACAAAGTGTTTTGATGGAGGACGATTGCAGGAGTGTCTGGAGGCTGTTTGGAGTTTTATGGGCTGTGCAGTACGCTCCGTGCTCGCTCGCTCGCCGCGCGGGGCTGCCAGGGCTGCGGATGGGGTTTGTCGTTCTTTTCCCCGGCGAGCGGAGGCTGCCGGAGAGAGCAGTGCTCGCAGGGTGGAGGAGAAGGGGGAATTATGTAAGAACCGGCCTCTTCTTGCTCCTGAGCTAAAAAATCTGGATTTTAATTTTTTTTTTTTAATTTGAAAACCCCCCCTGCTCCACCCGTCGCCGTGCGGCCTGGGAGTCGGTGGCAAAGGCTGGGCGATGGTGTTGCTAGTGGCTCCTCAGCCACCCCCAAGCCCCCAGCCCCATCATTCCAGGTGCTTTCCCAGGCCCATCGGATGCTGCTGGAGCATCCTGCCTGCAAGAGCCGCCCGTGGTCCAGGCACGCTCGGGTCATGGTCGTGGCACAGCCGGCTCGCCGAACCTTGCCCTGGGTCCCATCGGCTCTGCCCCTGGGGAGGAAGGCAGGGGTGGTGGCGAGGGGAGGAAGGCAGGGGGTGATGGTGAAGGGAGGAAGGAGGAAGGTGAGGATGATGGTGAGGGGAGGTGCAGGGAGGAAGGCCGGGTGATGGCGAAGCGGCAGCACGGGCTGGGCTGGTCCTATCTGCTGGCTTAGGGAGTCGCTCCCTCCCTCCCCTCAAAGCTTGCGCCTCGGTTTTCCCTTGTATTCAATTATTGCCGTTCGCTGGCACTCGGGGAGAAGAGCAGGCAAAGCCGTGTGCCTCCCCAGAGCCGCAGCTCCCTCTCCTCTTGGCCCTCCGTGGATTTCTCCGATGGGTTTCTCCAGCACAGAGGCTTTCACGACTGTCTCTTCCACTTGTGTGAAACAGGGGAGAAGGGAAATAATAATAATAATAATAATGATAATAATAACAGCAATAATAAAAATCCAAAAGCAGCTTGATGTGGGCAGAAGAAGAAAACAAGAGAATGGGGTAGAGAACAGGCTAAATTTAAAATTGTAATTGGCTGACTTCCACAGGCTTGCGGGTGTTTTAATGACTCATAATAACTTCATTTAAAACCAGCTGAGCAGAAAATAGATTGGAGAGGAGCCTCAGGCCATTATGGATTTGTTTTTTTTTGACAAGCTCTGTTTTCGGCAGCCAGGAAGGCACTCGCGCAGGGCTCGGCTGCCTCGCTCTCCCTGAGTTGGTGGTCTGCCCGACAGAGATTGTATAGAAACCCAGGCCGGCTCTTTCTTTTTTTTTCCCCTTTTTTTTTTTTTCCCCTGATTAAAAATAGATGCCTTGAGGTATTATTTTAGCATCACTGTGGTTTGGTGCTTTTTTTCCTTTGCACTTTTGATGTGGTAAATGGAACATAAATAAAATTGGTTTTGAAATTACTGAATTAATTAGGTTGTAAAGCGACGACAGTGCATAAATTTACTTGGCAATTTTTTTTTAATCCATATTTTTCCCCCTTCTCGCCAATTACAGCCTGTTAATAATATATAATCCCAAATTTTTATTATTCTCCTGTGCCGGGGGAGGGAGGGGAATAGATGTGGCACTGTACTGGTGGGTCTGTCCTGCCAAAACCAAGGTGGGGAAGGGCCGGGGCGGTGCTGCTGCCAGCCTGCCCTCCACGCACGGCCACGGGAAGTCACCAGCTTCTCCTCTTTCTCCTCCTTTGCCCATCCTCATCCTCATCCTCCTCCAGAGGATGCTCATGGCTGCTCACTTCCCTTAGGTTTTCCTGGGCTGCTGTTTTTGGAGCACCTCTCCCGGTCAGCCCCCAACCCCACGAAGGTTTATCCACAGCCAGGGAGGAGGACGTGGGAAAATGGTGGTTTTTTACCTTGTGTGTGGAGTTGTGGAGGGGCAGGAGGGGTTTGCTGCTCCCGCCCCCTCCTCTGCGGGGAGTGGGAGCGAAACGAGCCACGGGGCTGCGGCCCCCAGTGAAGGGCTGGGCAGCAGAGGAGCCGATTTGGGACATTTTACTGCTTCCTACCAGCCAAAGTGCTAAAACGGGAGAGCCTATTTCTCGTCCCCAATAAAGTAATTAAGGTGAATGGTGTCGGGACGTACTGTTGGGATGAGAGCTGCTAAAACTACACAAGCTCTGTCTTCAGAGCCACTGAGCTAAGCCTGGCTCGAGGGGAGGGAGCCGGCAGCCTCTGCCTGTGCCCGCCCGAGCAGAGCTTGCCGGGATGCTCACTGGGATGCTCATGGAGATGCTCACCATGACCCTGTTGGACATCTCATTTTCCAGAGCTTATTTAAACCCCGACAGCACCGCCCATCCTGGCCAGCATTGGGCTGCTCCCTTGTCTTTCTTTTGGGGGAAATTAAATCCCCTCAGGCCTGCCTCTCCTTACAGCTTTGCTCCGGGGGCACTGCAGTCCCCAGGGCAGCGCTGACCTTGCCGAGGGGAGACGTCGGGCAGCGATGACTGTGCAGATAGCAGTGGACGGAAAAAGCGGCAGCTCCTCGCCCATTCGCACCAGCCTCATACTGCAGGGACCTTTATTAGGCAGGAGCTATAAATTTGCTCGCGTGGATATAAATGTACGGCAGGGAGGCTGGTGCCAACCGCGAGGCTTGCGCCGAACCGCGGCTGATACTTGGCAGCACGCGGAGTCCCGTCCCATCAAGAAGATCATCCGGAGATATGTATATACTGTAGGCGATACGAGGCGCTCGCTAAAAATACCCTCCCCAAACTGGTGTGTACATTTGGAGAGGCTAATCGTTTCTCTGGGTGTCATTTACAGCACAGAAGAAAAGCGAGAGGGAGAGAAGAGAGAGCCCTGACGCAGACTCTGGATGTGCTGCTTTCAAACGTGTCCTGCTCCCTTTAATAACAAACATCGAGACGTGGTGGGTTTTTTTTCTGAGCCTGGTTATAATAAGCTCAGATGTTGGATGACATTTTTCCCGGTGACTCACATAGTAAAATTAACCTTGAACTATTTACATATTCAATTGCCTCCCTCCTCCTCCTCCTCCCCTCTCCGCGAGCGTGTGTACATTACAGGAATCCTGGCTCCGTATCAGTTTTTGTTTTGCTGATGAGAAAAAAAAAAACAAAAAAACCCAGAAAAAAAATTCCCCCGCCTGGAGTACACATCTACTTGAGGGAAAGAACACGCAGTCCTGGCCTTTGGAAATTGGCAGGCGGCGTGCTGTTCCCGCGCTGATAAGAGGTACTGTAAATAAAACTGTACGGCAGCGCCTGCTGTAAAATGCCCCTCGTCTGTACTCATTGTTCTGACAGCTCCGGCTTTTTTTGGGGCCGCTGTTTTGGTACATGCTGTGCTTCCTTATGTAAGCGAGCGCGCCCAGCTCCTCCCGCCGTTCGCCCTGTTTATTTTCGCCTCGCCAGGAATTTTTGCTGGCCCCCCCCGCCCGCCCCCCGGCCAGATGCTGACCGCCTTCGCCTTTCCTTGCCGCGCTCCACAGGGCTGCTCCCCGGACCCGCTGCCCCTCCGGCCCCAGCCATGCCCATGCTTGGCTCTCGGGGGGCACGGGGCACTGGCACATGTGTCCTCCCTCCCGCCACATGCAGAAATGGGGGAAGAAAAAGCAAAAACTGTGTTTAGCACAGTCCCAGCCTACGGATGCCATGAGCCCCCGGTGCACAGCATCCCCCCAGGATACCAGTGCGGGGGCCAGCGCCAGCGGCTGCTCTGCCCAGGGAAGACCTGTTGCTGCAGCAGGTTGCCATGTCCTCGTGGATCACACTTCTCAGCGGTGGAGCCGGGAGAGCTTCGAGTGGCGATGGAGAGCCATTGCCTTGGCAACTGCCGGCTGCGCATCGCCCCGTGTGCCGAGCGGAGGGCAGCCCGCGGCTGCTGCCCTATCGATCCCCGGCCCCTCGCCGCTCCGGCACCTGCTCCCGTCCCGGGTGCTCTTGGCACCCTTTACACCACGCTTCTCACCCTGCCTTCGGGGACCGTCAGCATCGCCGCATGATGCTCCGCATCCGCGCAAGCATCCAGGCCGTGCACTCTTTCAGCTGGCGGCACGTGCAGGGGCAGCTGCCCCACCGCTCTCCTCACTTGCGTCGCCCCAAAGCCCCTTTTTCTGGTATTTATCCCTTCACGAGCAGCCATGTGGCCCGTGCACACTTGGGTTGTTTTGAATGCAAACTTGACATCACGGCGAGGGCGGCAGAGAACAACATATGCACAGTAAACAGGCAGACTGTCGTATTGATTAACAGATGAGACCTCTATTATCGATCAACGCTTGGCGAGAAAATTTATCACTTTTAATTTCACCGCTGCCAAATATTTCTGCCTGCGAGCCAGCCGTTACTGAGACAATTTAAAGGCGAAGGAATTCTCTTTTCAGTGCGTCCTGTGATACCTCCCTCTCTTCCCGTCACCTTTTCTGTGCACCTTTCTCCAAATCTCATCATGCCAGCGGGGTGGGGGCTGGAAGACACTGTCTGGACCCCTGGATGTGGGTGGCACGGCACGCTGTGGAGTGATGGCCCCCAATTCAAAGCTGCTCTGTCATGCTCCGCTCCTCACAGCAGATGAATCAAACCTCGAAATCTAGGAAATGGGTCTGCAGCTTTGTCCCGGCAGCGATGCTTTGGATGTGGTGTCTATCGTTAATCTGTTTTTATCTGGATGTTACTTATCTGCTGCTGGGCGTCCTGTTTTTTTCCTTGCCCGAACTAGCAGCACGTGTTGATAGCGATTTTCTAAGAATTCCCCCTGATGCCACATCTCTCCGATAGTTGAAGACTCCTCTGAGCTTCTTGCTCAGTTGCACTGTTTCAGCATCCTTGGGTACTGGCAATGGCGGCTGCGATGGGAAGGGGCAAAAAACCAATTGCAATTAGATCAGTTACAACAGTAATGAAATGCATTGATGTTTAATGATTAATAAAAAAAAAAAAGTTAATTTCTTCCTGGCAAGCAACTCTCTATTGTGCATTGTCTTGTAGGGGTAAGCAAGGCGCTGCTTTTTGTGGGTGAATGGGGGATGCAAAACATTAAACCCTGCCATCGCACAGGTCCTGTGGTTCAAACGATGCTGGTGGCCACAGCAATGTCCCTGTGCAGGTTTTGGAAGGTGTCCCTGGAGTAACCATCCTCTCCCTTTCTCTCTGCAGCGGGCGCCAAGGCCCTGGTCTGCGATCAGTGCGGTGCCCAGTTCTCGAAGGAAGACGCCCTGGAGACGCACCGGCAGACGCACACCGGTACGTGGCCCTCCCTCTTCCTCCTTTGCTTAGGCCAAGGTTAATTTTTCAAGGCTGCCTTTGTAGCTCTTTGCCCAGCAGAGAGCTTAACCCTTTGCAGTCCCCGCTTCTGACCTGCCTGAGTCCCTTTCTTTACTGTAATTTGAATAAGGTAAGTTGACCGCGTGTTCTGCTGAACTCTTCGTTGGAGATGGTTTTGTACTTGCGTTGAAATCTGTGCATGGGAAACCTCCCCACGTGGTTTTTTGGCTTGGGATGTTTGACTGGTTTTGGCCTGGCTTTGCTGAGCTGGTGATGGTGCTGTTGGTGGAAGGAGGAGCACAGCCTGCCTCTGGTTAAACCGAGCATCCTCGCACCGCTCACTGGTCACCCTTGGTTTCTGAAGCCACCACCACCCAAATTTGACCAGCATGGCAGCACTTGGCCACCATTCAGGTTTGAGAGAAGCTCCCCAAGGGATAAACACCCTTGTCAAGAGTGTTTGGATGCTTGGGAGCCTGCAAGCGATAAGTTATGGATCATTTGCCAATCCTAGCCTGTGTCGATAGTTGTGTTCCTGTTTTTCAAGGCATTTACAGGGATAAATGCGTTGGGTGTGGAGCTCTGGGGAGGCTTTGTTACATTGCTGCGAGGTGTGTGCAGGGGTGCAAGCGTCTGGTGGACTGTCGGGCTGCGCAGCAGGTGTGCAGCTGCTTGTAGGAAAGGATGCTCTGGGATCGGGGCCACCGTCAGGGAGCACAAGGAGCTCTTTATGCCTCTTGCAAAGGCCACCTTGCCCAGGGCGGGTCTGCTGTAGGGCACAGGGGAATTCACAGACGGGCATTCCCGGGTGGAACCTTTCAAAACCCCAAAAGTGGACCGGAGCAGGGCAGAGCACCCGCTCCTCCCTGCGCTGGATCAGGAGCGGTTTAACGGAGCTCAGGCTCATCTTTCAGTGCTGAAAACCCTAATAAATGGCACCGGTGCCTGAGTTTGCGCTTGGAGGTGGCGAGGCAATGCATGGGCGCTGGGCTGGCACGGAGAGCCCGGCTTTGAGGACCGACCAGCGATGCAAAGTGCTGTGTCACGGGGCGGGAATAGCTCCGGCCGTCATCTGATCTGGGAGCTGTGCTGGCCCAGCACCAGTTCATAAATTGTAGAGTAATTGCCCTCCTTATCCAGTGCTGTGCAACTGCAATCCAGGGTGTTTTTAAAAGCGGTGTGTGCTGTAGGTTGAGGAGGAGGAAAGGGCTGGCAATGGGGCAGCCGGCAGAGTGAAGGGCCTGACTCTGCTCAGGGATAGGCGACCCAAGCCTGGGCAGGGAGTTAAAGGCGGCCAAGCCAACAGTGGTGAGCTCCCAGTTCTTTCTGTTTCCCAGAGCTGTTGAGCATCCCAGAGCGGTCAGTGGGAGCCTGGCTCCCCTGGGTACCCTCTGTAACCCAGGGGTGGCATCAGGAGTGGGTGCTGTTGAGCAGCTATTGAATGATGCGCCCAAAAAACTCCCACAGATGCGGAGCAGAGCCGCTACATGGTTTTGCTAAGAACCTGGACACCTCTGCGGGGGTTAAAGCCCCTCAGGTTACTGAAACCTGGGGCTGGACCACGCCAGAGCTCAAAGGGCAGCAGGAGAACAGAGCGTGGGGACGCGGTGACACGGGGGAAGCAGGTTTATCATCACCACCTCCCACTGTAAACACGGGCAGCTCGGCAGAGAGGGGCTGGGTGGCCAGGGCAGCCAAAATGAATCGCTTCCTCTTCCCTGGTGGCATGCAGAGCACCCTGCCCTGGCACGGCGAGCATCCCTCCCCTGCCGTCACTATAATTAACTCCATTCCCAAATAACGGCATCTCCCAGAACGGATTCTTTTTTGGACGCCCTCCCTTTGCCCTTAGCGGCAGGTTGGTTGCCTTCCACACCAAAAAATTGCCCTTTTTGGTAGAGATGAGGGTCGATTCCTTCAAGGATGGCATCAAAACCTGAGCAGGGTGTACCTGGGACTGGCTAGCCAAAGACATCCACAGTGTTTCAGGGAGGATGCTGGACCTGTCTGCGAACACTCACTGCTTGACCCGTAGCTGCAGAGCTTTCTTACAGTGCATGGCCAAGATAAAGGGTTCTCAGGGTTCCTTTTCAGCGTACAGGGCTGTTTCTTGGGGGAACAGCCAGGATTCAGGACCCCCTTTATCTCACTTGTTTTTTTCCCCATTCCCCTCCCTGCTCCTCTGAATGACAGTGCAAAATATGAAGCCAGCCTGTTGTCCACACGCAGCACCAAACACTGCCTGTGTCTTACGGCAGAAAGCCTACGCCCTGCCTTCTGAGGCGAAGTGAAAAATAATAATCAGAAAGGAAAATACAGTTCCTGCTTGTAGGCGCGGAGCTGTGTCCAGCCCCACCAACACGGGACTGAGACGCCCTCTCCGGGTGTTCACTGTCCTTGGCCCCTGGCCCATGGCAATAGGAAAAGCAGCAACTGTTTTGGCTCATCTTCCAGCAGCCCAAGCTCGGTGCCATGCCAGGGGGAGAGCGTGGAAAATTCCTTAACTCTTCTCCTAAAATGTAGAGGAAAAAACTGAAATGCATTGGGGAGACAGGCTGGGCACTGCGCAGCCAGCGCCGCGGGGGCTCGGGGTGCTCGTGCGGCCGGTGTTCGTGCTCGCCGGGCTCGGGCTCGCTGCCGACTTTTATAAATATCAGAGGTGACTTGTCTCGAGTTTCATCCCATGTGCCAAGGCAATTAGCGTGAGCAAGCGGGTACGCGCCGGGCATCCAGCGTCCGTCAGCGAGGCAGCGCGGATTTACTCCTGACCCAATTTCACGTGGGCTTGCTCCACGCCTAATATAGACTGGGTTTTCTTCGGCACGTAGTTGGCTCTTTGATTTGTGGGGTTGGCGTGCCCCCGGCCGCTCCACGGAGGATGCGCGGGAGCCTGCACCCTCCCCTGCCCGCATCCCCCGGCTGGCGATGCCAGCACCAGGACACAAGTAGCAGAAAAGAGTTAATAAAACCAACATGTAACTGAAAATTGAAAAGCTATAAATCTTTCCCCCGCCTCTGTTTTCTTTCCTCCCCCCCCTTTTTTTTTTTGCCGGGATGTTGGTAGCGTTTTGATTTAATAGTTGGCCAAACACAAGGGTCTATTTTATTCAGAGTTTACAGGCCTCAGGGCTGTTATTCCTCCAAATTTAATAGCATTGAAATTGCAGGGTTGGCGATAATTTGCCTATCACTTTCTGCTCTCCCATTGATGTTTATTGTCAGCGGGATGGAATCTCAATCCGATTCACTTAGATAACATGTCTGTTAAGCATTTAGATAATTGTGCCATCATTAACTTGTCACATTATTTTAGAGATTCAAAACAGTCGTGCGGTATAAGTGGAGGTACAAAGGGAGAAAAACCCGGCGCACGAGAGCAAGAACCTGGGAGAGGCGGCGTTGGTGGCAGTGGGTCCTGAGGAAAGTCACTCAGCAGCAGCTTGGGAAGCTCATCCTTCCTCACCATCTCGATTTTAACCACTTTTTTCCCAAAAAAAAATTCTGCTCCATTCAAAAGGCACACTGAGGTACACAGTGGGGGTTTTGGATTTTTAAAATTATTTTTTCTTAAATGCCAGAGTACTTGGCATCTTTCTGTGGAAGCGCATCCCAGCAGCACCGTTCCCGGCTGGGGTTTGCGAGGGGGACGCGTGGGAGCTGCGAGGACAGTGCCGGAGCCACGCTGTCACACGGGCACTTGCCATCTCTGTTCTTGGCAAGTTCGCCTGTGGTCCAATTAATTATGCATTTGTCTTATCTCCTCTCTTTTGCTTCGCTTTCTCTGCCTCAAAATGGCACCCACCTAAAAGCCACCAGTGATGCTGTGGCCATAGGTCGTGCTATATTCTTCAGTCCTGGAAATGAAGGATTTTGAGCAAGTGGAATGTAATGTGAAAGTTTGGTGACACAAGCCATAGATTCTGTTTGCCTTGTGCCCAGCATGGCACCGCAAGCCGTGGCCAAGGTGGTTCTCTGCCAGGATGCGCCTCAAGTTCTGCCAATGCATGGGGGTTGTCTTGGTGGTGGCACTTGCCCCTAGCAGCTGCCTGCGATGTCCCTGCTCCAGCGGTGGCAACTCGGGCTCTGGAGATGCGATTCGTGACTCGCCTTGCTGCATCCTCTCCCACAGCTCGATCGGAGCGGTGTGGTGCGTGACCACGAGCAGCCGGCACACTTCACACCGAAACCAGCCCAACGTCTTCCCAGGCTGCCCATGACTTTCTATTACCGTTTCACAGGACTCCTGAGAGTTTTCAGAGAGCAGCTCAACGAGGCTTTGGGGGGAAATATGCCGGATCGCGTTTTTCTTCATAGCTAGAGATAATGCACTGTAGTATTAAGTACGCTTAGAGGTAATTATCCCTCCCGTGCTCGCCTCAGTTCCTCAGTCCCGGCTGGGGGAGGGAGCATGGGTGATGCTGTGTGGTGATGCCCAGACGATGCTCTGCAGATTTTCTGCTGGATGCGAGTGTATATTTTGGCTGCTGGGGTCTGGAAGCACTGCTAACGCCCTGGTGCACCCCTCCAGCATCCTGCCATCCCACAGAGCTTCGGTCGGAGGCTGCAAGCAGTAGGTGCCAGGCTGATGTGGGCTTTGGTTCTGGTGTGAGGATCACAGTTCCTAGAGAGGAGGCAGAAGGGGTGCACCGGAATGGAGAAAATTGGTGCTGAGTTCAAAATGCAACTCCTGAGCTTAGGAAACTAATCTGGTTAAACATCACACATGGAGGGTGTGAAGATGTTGCTCCTGGCACCTTCCAAGGCTGGCAGTGCCCAGCAGGAATCCTTGACCAAGCTGGGAAAATGGGATATGGGGCTGGGGGAGCTGCTCTGGAGAACTGCAGCTTCAGTAGCAACTGAAGATGCGAAAGGCTGGAGGTGAAGATACTTTCATGGCTGCTGCGATATTTTTGGGTACAGGCATCCGACTGGAGCCAAACGTGCCAAGCGCAGGCATGCCATCCTTTCTGCAGCATCGCCTGGAAATGTATTTATAAGAAACCTGGAAAAAATACTCCATGCTTAATTTTGGCTACTCAACAGGGAGCGGGACTTGCTCGCTCCAGCCTTCGGCTGCGGCAGCATGAAGCAAAAACAACGAGCTGAAAAAGGGCGAAATTCTAAATACTCACATGGCCAAGTTTATTTGCAAAACAGACTGAAAACGGTACAAGTGGAGGGAAGGCTGAGTGTGCCTGGGAGCTCACCAGCAAGCGCGCGGAGCTGGATCGTTGGCGTCGCCTCGTTAGCACCGTCCTTGGCTGCGCGGTGTGTGCAGCCGGCCCCGGCTTCGGCAGGGTCTCGGGGCAGCGGGTCCTGGGGGGCACAGCACAGAGCCCCTTTGTCTGACAGTAATGTCCTGTGACAGCGCTTGAAATCCGAGTCCCGGCACACATTCCTGAAACTGGGAATCTCCCTGCCTGCCGAAGACACAGTGACTTCTTCCACCTTCACAGCAAACGGCAGCCGAGGTTCCCTCCGCCCCAGGTGGGCTCTGTCGGGATCCCAGCCGACCAGGCCGTGCTTCGCGCGAGCGGGCGGGTCGCCCAAAACGAGCCAGGAGATGGAAACGTGGCGGAGCCGCGCGTCTGCGGCCAGCGGCCAATGGTCGGCCTTTAATTTTCCTGTGCAAATACTATTTAAAGCGCGATGAGAAAAGCCCTCTTGCTAAGCTACGGAGAAATCTTTCTTGTCCTTTAATTCTAGATGAAGGGGATTAGTGTGAACATATTTAACCTCTGACCTGCGGACAAAAGCATTATCAAATTTAGTTGCCGAGTGGCTCCCCATTTAACCAAACCAGTGCAGGATCTCAGCAATTTTTTTTTTTTTTCCCTTCACTCCCTTGAAAGCTTTAGCATCCATTGTTGCCCCCGGAGCGCGGGGGGACGTGGCAGCCCTCCTCCGCTTGCATTCGAGATGCTTGTCAGAGCCCCACAAGGGGAACCGGCACGGTACAGTCGCTGCTAGAGCCCGCCAAGGCTGCTGAAAGCAAGTGAACCCCCTAAAAAAGCAAAGCTTTCTGTAGATGGGGCTGGTTCCTCCCTTGTGCCCACAGTGGCTTGGAGGATGCTGGGCCATCGCTCTGGAGCACAGAGAGATGCCTCTTGTACCCCCTCGCTCCTCGTTTTGCACTGGAGCAGGAAGGAAAACGCGCTGCCGGCTATTGCACTCTTGGGCGAGCTCGAGGATGCTCGGGGCTTTATAAAGTGGGGATGAAACGCGGGCGAGAGGCGGCCGGGGTCTCCTGGTCCGGCGGAGGAATGCCGAGAGGGGCCTCCCGTCAGGAGCCGGTGTCCGTTTACAGTGCATCTCTCATAAACCCGGCGGCGGGGGCGAGGGCAGGGGGACCGGCCCTCCTGGTATGTGATTGATTATCTGGTATTTATGCCATTGAGGACTTTTCAGCGGCTCAGGGTCAGGGGGTCATCTCATGTGTCTTGCTGCAAATCCGCTTCCTTTTGTACAGTGCGGGCTGGGTGAGCAGACACACAAAAACAGCTTTTTCTTTTCCTTGGGAAAAAGGGGAGGGGGGCGGGCTGGTGTCAATGAATTTTTTTTTTCAGCCTTTCCTGAATAGTGTCCTTTTTAATTCCAAAGAACTTTTAATTAAAAGTAGCAGGGAAGTTCATCTCGACAAGGTTTAACTTACCTTAGCAGTTACTTTTGTCCCCCAGGATTCGCATCTCCCTGCTTTACCAAAAAGCCCCTCAAGAAATGGGGGAGAGGCTGCTCTTGGTACCGTTCCATGTCCCCCCGGGTTTACCGAGAGGGCCTTTTCATCTTTTCTCTCTTTTTTTTAACGATGGGGGTGCAGGAATAATAAGTGGATGCTGCGAATCCCAGCTTTGTGTCTTGCAGCTCAGCCAGTTACTCCACTGGCCGTACTGGGCCGGGACGGCCGCCCACACCACCGAAAGGGTTGTTTCATCAGCTGCGATGGTGGTGGTGACGGTGGTGGTGGTCTCCCGTGGGGAGGGACGCCACAGCCCCATAGGTAAGCGCGGGGGCACCACAGAGGCCAGGGACATCTCCTGCTGTGCCCCAAACCCCTCTGGCAGGGGAGAGCGCGCGCCTGCCGTGATGTCCCAGTTGGCAAATGCTGGTGGTGGAGAATCTTTGGCCAAAAAGAGCTGGGGGGGGCTCTTGGTGCACCAGAAATGCTGGGTGAGGGTTTCGTCTCCTCGCTGAAGCTCTTTGTTTAGCGATGGAGCAGTGTCTGACACGTTGGTTTAACTGTTGTTCAGAAAGCAACGGGAAGAATATGCTAGGTTTTCAACAGAAAGTCAAATTATTTTTTCAGCTGGTTTCACTCCAAATTCCAACTGGGAAGAGGAAATCTGGGAAGCCGTCGTGGCGACGAATAAGTGAGTAGCTGACAGCTTCCCTTCTGATGTGGTGGCCAGAAACGCTGCCGCAATTTGCCTCCAGTTGCCCCAGGGAAACGCTTGTCCTCGGGAAGAGCAGGAAGGGCTCTGCAGCGTGCGGCTTCCTTGGGAATGCCAGGGATGGATCTGGGACTCTCCAGGATGGAGAGTGCTGGGGCAGGCGATGGGGAGCTGCTGAGTGCAGCGCTGAGGGAGCTGCTGCACATAGATGCCCAGATACCGAGCAGGTTAGTGCGTTAAGGCATGTTTCCAGCTTCAGTCAGAAGGCTTTAGGGTTTGTAAACATCTTCAAACAACTGTTTGGCCTAAAAAAGTCAAGATTAGGCTGGAAAGCGCAGCGCACCATAGGTGCGAAGCCTCCAGGGCGCGTTCCCAGGCTCACAGGGCGTTGGGAGTTTGGGAAGCTCTCGCCTCCCCCAGCTGGGAGCTGGAAATGCAGTACAGAGGGATCGGCCCCTGAAAGCGTCACTGGATTTTGGAAGGCGAGGTTGGCACAACACGAGGTTTCTTCAGGAGGAAAACGCGCTCGTGCTCTGTCAGGGCACGTTTGGGCGATGCTGAGCGTGCCCCTTCCTGCCAGACCCGGGGAGGGCAGGATGTGGCTGGATGCTGCAGCAGCTGGAGGCGGCTCTTGCCCCATGCTGGGGAGAAGGGCTCAGGCAGGAGATGCTGGGGGTTGGCTTGTCCCTGTGCTGGTGACAGGGACACACCTGGACCGATGGTGTCCCCCAGGAGCATCCCTTGCAGGCAGGGAGCCTCCTGCATCCCTTGGTTTGCTGGCGCGTGGGCTCGGCATCCTGCCCTGGAGGTGATGGGGGGCACGCCTGGTCCTCCTCGGCAGCCAGACCCTCCTGAAATCGCAGCCCTTGCTCAGGCCATGCGTGGACCTGCAGGCCGGGCTGCCTGGCAGTGCCTCGCCAGCGCGGGTCCAGCTGCCGCCGTGATTGACGCAAAGCCAGTCTATAAATAAAGTCTTTCTCTCGTCTCATAAAGACTTTGCGGTTTAGTTTGCTTTCAAGGTCAAGATCAGACCTTTCTAAATAAACACATATCAAAGGATCATTAGCGGAGCAGCACTGTTAAATTGAGATATTAACTTCTGTCAGCCGCGCGTTTCCTTTTTGTTCTGTAACTCGCGACTGCGGCGGGTTTTTATTATTTTGGCCCTAGGCGGTAGCATCTGGCTTCTGTAGAGACTGTAAAAATTAAAAAGCAACACAAATCATTGCGAGAGAAAAGCAGTAAATTCAATGATAAGAATTTAAAATTAAAATGTTTCAGCGCTTTTATATTCCGCGAAACATGAAACGAATGAGTTGTGTGCCTGTTGCCATAAAGCCGCCTCCGCTAATAGTCGCTGGGCTCCTTCCCTCCCCACTCGCTCTCCCTCATAATCGCTCTTGCCTGAGCAGTCGCAGAAAAGCACAATGAAAGAATATGATGATGATGGTGACGGTGACGGTGATGGAGATGAAGGGGGGTGGGGAAAGGGGCGAGGTGCCGCTGATGGGACCAGGGAGCAAAGGGCCCCTAGAAAGGAAGGCGAGAAGGGGATGCTCCCGTCCCACCACGCTCAAAGGGAGACGGAGAGGTCGAGCGGGGAGGGTGTGACTAATGCGCCGGGTCACCGGGATGTGGGACCGCATTGTCCCCCGCGTCCAGATGGCCCCCGGAATAAATCACCCCCAGCGGGCGCGAGCTGCCCGTCTTGGGGCTGGGCGCCCGCATTTCAAGCATCCTCCACGTGCTGCATCCCACCCCAGGCGATGGCAAAAGCCAGGCCTCGGCCAGGCGGGGAGCAGCCCCGTGCATCGCCACGGGAGCCAAAAAATAGAGCGTTTAGGTTTGAGGGGTTTTAATTCCCCATGCTTGCAAGGTCAACACTGTACATCTGCTCGGAAACACTGGAGTTTCTCCAGGTGCTGGTAAAGGCAAGCGGGTGCCGAGGCTGCGGCGGTGCCGGGGGGGGACGTGTCCTGCCCTCCTGTTGCAGCCGGGGTGGCCGCATCCAGCCACCCCGGAGGAAAACCAGCCGCGGAGGAGCAGGCAGCGCCGGCTGCTTTTTGAGAATTAATTTCCCGTAGTCAGTTAAAGTTGGGAAGAAAGCTGTGCTATCTCTGAGTAAATAATAATAATCAAACAAATGCCCCCTTGGGAGAAGTTGCCTTCCATAAAGATGTTAATTAGTGTGGAAGCCGAGCTGTGGCGTCCGGAGGCAGCATTTGAGACCGGGATGATTTGGTGACTCTGGCACAAAACGCGTACCTCTCATGTGTTTGTCATCCGAGTTTTTTTTCCCCTCTCTCTACTTAACTATGAAGGTTGTAGGAGCTGTTGGGCTCCAGCCAAGCAGCAGGCGCAGTAACGGGTGCCAGCGTGACCCACTCAGTAGTACCTCCAGAGCCGCACCGGAGCGACCAGGGAGGTTGTTGGTGCTGCCATCGTGGCATGACATCCCCAAAACCCACATGTCCCCGTGTGTAGGTGTTGTGTGTCCCAACAGTAGCGCCCAGGGCAGGGCTCCTCCGCACCATCCCATGGGTTCGCTTCGGTGCTGCCACCAAAAAGGGCACTTTTGATTTCATAATAATCCCAAAAACAGACACCAAAACTGGGTTAATCTTCTTAGCCCAGGCAGCACCGAGGTAAAACACAACCTTGGTGCTGATGCCATGGTCTGGCATCCCCAGGACCGTGCTGGTGCCCACTGGTCCTGCCTGTCCTTCATCACCCATCCTCCTCCTTGGCTTGGTGCCAGCACGGGAGCCCCAGGGAGGCCTCTGCGCCGAGCTGAGCCCCGCGCCTTAAGTACGTGCTTAAGTCCCACCAGCTGTAATGGTTCTCAATCCTGTCCTTACACGTGTTGTCCAAACAGGATGACCATCACCTGCCCAGCCCCTGCCTCCCTCCAGGGCATCTGCTGCTGGGCAGCAAGGGGGCCAGCCCACACCTCTGTGGTGGGCTTCCCACACCGTAGCCAAAGGTGAAGCCGTCGGCAAAGTGTAACGGGAGCGATGGGGCGGGTGCTGCCACCTCGGCAGTGGAGCCGTGCCTGGGGATGCTCCAGGTGACGCATCCCTGGGCGGCGCTGCTGCTGCCCCCCTGCCCACTTTCCCGCAGGCAGGGCTGGAAGGAGGGTTACCTGCAGCTCTGCAGCTGCCAATGGTTTCTCCCTCCCCTGACGCTGCTTCTCGTGCCCACCAGCAGCCTCCCTGGCAGCTGCCGCCAGCAGCATTGTCTGGGAGGTGGAGGCTGGTAAGGAGCCCTTGACACGCTGACAGGAAAACGTCAGACGTCCCTGAAATGTCATCTCGGGAGAGCCAACAGCCCTTGGGCTCCTGCTCTGCATGGCCGGAATGCTTTGGAGCCGTCCGCCTCCGTTCTAATGACAGTGGCAATTTGAGTGCACCCCTTTGGCATGTGTCTTGCGTAAGAGATTACTTTAAATATGAATATTGGCAGAGGGGGGAGTCTCGATGAAGACCTCGAATCTGCAGGACACCCGTGGAAGGTTTGGGGTTTTACAGTGAGCACAAGAGGCAGCAACAGGCTCCATCGGCATCCTTCGATGCCTGCACCCTCGTGCTTGCTGCGATGCTGGAGCCTTCCTGGTGTGCTCCTCTGCAGCCCTTGGTTACAGGTTTCTAGTGCTATTGATTATTGCTGCAGTGGATGGACAGATCAGCCTCGTTTCTCAAGCCTCGTAATGCTGCTCGGAGGAAAGACAGGGAAAAGATGGCAGTGTCGAGGGGAGGAGCGGCTTGGTTTGTGCATCCTGCATCGGCTCTGCGTGCCTGGGACCCACAGAGCCAGGGCTCAGTGGAGGATGCTTCATGGGCACAGTGCTGTTGGTCCCCTTTGGTCCCCACTCCCCTGCTGTCGGAGCATCCCCGGGTCAGCCTACACCCGCCTGTCGCGGGGGTCCGGGCTCGGCAGTCCTGCCACGGGGGCCAGCGGCAGCGTGCACACACGTGTGCAAAAACTTGAAGTCAAATGTCTGAAAGTCAGATCCCTTTTTAGTATGAATTTGCTGTATCTCATTCTGAGCACTAATTCCAATTTAATTGCAAGTGGCCTGAAGCCTCTTCAATAGGAGTAACAAATGGTTTGATTTTGTAAACTTCATCAGACTGCATTTTAAATGCGACACACTAGCCCGGCTCGAATGCCAATGAAGCACTGAAGTAGCTCTCTGTTTACTAATTATCCGTTTTTACTTCAAGCCACGCTGGCTGGCTTGTCTGATTAAATCGGATTTGTGGGATAGAGAACAGCTAGCAGAGTTTTCTCTATAGTAAACGAGATTGAAACTATGGGCCGCCTGGCTGCACACTGTAAATTATATTTCCTTTTAAAGGGGACGTGTCGCCTTTCTCCCGCCGGCGCACCTCCCGCATCCTAAACTTCGCCGAAAGCCGCCTGGCTCCTTCCCGGCGCCGCAGGGAGACCCACCCTGCCTCCCTCGCCCGTCACCACGCGCGGTTTTATTGCAATTCCTCCTCTTGCGGAGGCAGCACCACGCTCGATGCCGTGACGCCTGCCGCGTCCCTCGCCGGGGCTTGGCTAGGCCCTGACTAGCGCGTGTTGCGTCTTGCTTATCTTGGCGTCTCTGGCCATTGTGCTTCCTTGGGATCAAGCCACCGGAGAACCGGGATGTGCAGCTCCAGGCTGGTGGCCAGGGAGGTTTTTCTCTTTCTGGCAAGCACCCATCCCCAAAACCCCAGATTTCAGACCACCTGCTAATCAAAACTGCCCGGCACGTTGGGTTCTGAACTCAAACCTGCCTCAGCATCCACTTCCAAACCCCACGGCAACGCCAACAGCTGCCCCATTAATGGCTCGCGGCTGCTGGCAAGCAGCGCGGGGCCGGGCAGAGACACGTAGAACCGGGGAAGGTGGGCGAAGGTGGCTGCCGAACACGGCGTAATGGGGCTGCGCTTAAACCTCCCCATTGCTAAGACTTTAATTCCACGAGCTTGACCTACGCCGCCCCCTCCCTCAGTATCTATCTTTGTGCCCGGGGGCTTTTTATATTTTAATTTGCTTTTGAACGTCCTGCAAAATTAATGGCGCGCTCGGGGCCATTGTGCGGCGTACAGTAGAGGGAAGGGCCAGCAGCGCCCACCGAGAGCCGCCACGTTTCCCGGGGAATGAATTGCTCGCCCGCCTTCGCCCCTTTTAATTGTTGACAGTAAAAAGCGTTTAAATGCCGCTTAATTTGTAATCATCTTCCTGCAAAAAAGGAAGAAACCATTAAAACGTCAGGGAAATGAATAAATCCGTCTCTCACTGGTTTGGGGCGGCGGCGTTTCTTTATCGGGGGTGATTTTTCTTCCGAGGGCTGAGGGCTGGCTCGGGGCTGCTCCAGCTGGGAGCCCAGGGATGCACTCGGGGTGGGAGAGCCGGGATGCTGGCTGGCTGGGAGGAGAGGGATGCGCTCCGGCTGGGACATGGAGGCCGAGCCACACCTCGCGCGTTGCGGCTCTCCTTGCAGCAAGCCTGGTCCTGCCCAAGCGCAGCTGCAGCAGGGCGAGCAGCGACCCCAGGCACCCTCTCATGAGCTTTCCCATTTCTCCCACTTCCCATCCTCTCTCCAAAGTTGGGGCATGGCTGCACATGCAGCTTTAAAACCAAAAAGTAATTAAAAAATCAACTGGATGGAGCGCCAGCAGCAGGACGGTGCCTGGCAGAGCCCTGCTTGGTGCCGCAGTCCTCAGCTGCTGGAGAGCACCATCGGCAGAGCCTCGAGGCTGCAAACAAGTGGTGCCTGACCCTGGTCCTGCACGACCTGCTGCCAGGCACCGGGGTTGGGGATGGGACAGGATGCAGGGCTGTCTCCTGCATCCTCAGCCTCCACGCCAGGCTGGTATCAGCCTTCGCACCCTACGGATGCCGGGCTCATGGGGAGCGGCTTGCACTGGGTGCCTCCACATGCTGTGCCAGCACACATTGAGCTCCCTGTGTGGGGGCTGTGTTTATTTACTAATGGATTACCTAAAAAGCAACATTTAAAAAAAAAAGTAAAAGCGTTTTGTGGGTCCTGGCAATCGGCACCCCGGGAGATGCCCATCTCCAATGGGACCAGCAGCATCTCCTCGGATGCACCCGCTGGTGTATCCTCCCATGCGAGGACGAGGCAGCTCATCCCCATCACTGCGGCTGCGGAGTCGGCTCATTTTTTTTTTCAAGCGGGGGCCAATTAGTTTCACAAATGAGGGCCCTACGGTGCCAGGGAGGATTTGTTACGGCCCCGCGCGCCGGCCCGGCGGCATTGTCCTGCCCTCCGCCCCCACGGGAGCCCATTGTCCCCAGCCCCAGCGGGGGCTGCTGGCGGCAGATTTATCGGGGCCGGCGTCCCGCCGGCCAGGGCCTCCGCTCCGCAGCTGGCCACGGCGCTGGGGGCTCAGCCCCAAGGACCTTTGACCCGTCCTGCTGTCACCGACGGGGCCGCTGAGGGCCGCGGGGCCGCATACCTCTCGGGATTTGCTTCGCACGGCCCGTTTGGGGCTGGCTGCTTTTTTTTCTTAATTTTTTTTTTGTCTCGGGAGCGTTTTGTCCGCAGCTGCGTGGGGGGCTCACGAGCCTGTGCTCCCCCCAGGATAAATCCCTGTGGAGGGAGAAAGGCAGCTCCTGTGCGGGGCCACCTCTCTTGCCGCTTTTATTCCCGTTTCACTGGGGGGTTTTTGCAGATTTTGGAGCGTTTCTGGGCAGCCCGCAGCATGCATCGCTGAGGCTGGGGCTGAGCATCCCTCCTGCATCCCCAGAGCCGCAGGGCAGAGCTGGCCACGGGATGACACCGTGCCGGGGCAGGTGATGGCGTGGTGCTATGGCAGGTGTTGGTGTGATGCCGAGGCAGGTGATGAGATGATACCGGGATGCTCTCCAGCATGCCCATCGCCTGGCTGGTCCCCAGGCCAGAGGTTTGGGGCTGGCCAGGAGGATGCTGCTGGGGGAGCATCCTTAGCTGGCATCTCCCTGCATGCCAGGCAGGACCGCGATGCCAACACCGTCACGGCCAGTGCCCGCTGCCTGCTGTTTCCCAGTCCCGGTGACTCCACCTCACTACTTGGGTGTCCAGGGCTGGTTTTGGCACTGTGGTGAGCAGCCCCCCAACTCCTGTTGTTCCTAAAGGCAGTGCAGATCCGTTGGTTACCTTGAACATCTTGCTGCTGCTAATGAATTGCTAATACAATTTTCTAGATAATTTTATTTCCATAGTCCTCACATTTTAATGTCTCCAAAAAGCTAGCACTTATTTGCTTAATCTCCCCGCTTAATACAATTTGCACTGACTTGCAGGTTCTGAACAATCAGCTATGCATAAACGAAAACAAACTGCTTAATAACACAAAGGTCTGATATTTTTATGGGTGGTGTATAATGATCTGGAGTTGGGGTTTTTCTCCTGCCTTTGCTGTTGTGTTGACGCAGCCCGTTTTATATCTGTGGTTGGTAGGATGGAGCCTGTGTCTGTTTTGGGGCTCGGGATCACACATGATGCAGGGGTGTTTGCGTCACCGTCTTGCATCAACCCTCTGCTCTCCGGGCTGTCTTCAGGGGATGTTTCTGGGGTCTCTTTCCCCTGGGCAGTGCAAGGCCTGAGCTCAGCAGCTCTCACAGGTGACGCAGTGACCACCCCACAGCTGTCCTGCATTGGGGCATCACACGGCTGGGCCTTCCAGCTGCCTCCAAGGCAATAAAAGCCCCAGCTCTCCTCTAACACTCCCTTTGCAGGGCCAGGGGTAGCCAAGGTCCCGTCACTGGGGCCCCGACAGCACCCAGAGCCCCGCAGCTCTTGGGTTCCCACATGCTGCTGGAGCATCCCTGCTGCAGGGTGGGAGCAGGCACCCCCCGAGTACCTGGCGGGGTGGTGGGACAGCAGGACGGGGGTCCCAGGCAGTGCCTGAGTCTCTCTCTCGCTCTCCGCAGGTACGGACATGGCCGTGTTCTGCCTGCTGTGCGGGAAGCGGTTCCAGACGCAGAGCGCGCTGCAGCAGCACATGGAGGTGCACGCCGGGGTGCGGAGCTACATCTGCAGCGAGTGCAACCGCACCTTCCCCAGCCACACCGCGCTCAAGAGGCACCTGCGCTCCCACACAGGTACCACAGCACTGCCGCGATGCTTGGGGACCAGGTGGCATGGGCGGGCTCCTTCCCACTTGCTAAAAAATACCCCAGATGGGTGAAATTGTTCTAAAAGCATGGAGGTGACTGCTTGGATTTGAGAAACAAAACGGGGGAGAGAAAAAAAAAGAAAGCTGCGTGTAATAAGTTGATCCGGTATGAGGTGACATGTGACCTTCCTGGGGGCTGTGCGATCACACCCGCTTCATCGGCTTACAGGTGGTAGATGCACATAATCAGCCGGTGCTTGGCCCTAATGGGATTAGGGCGACCTGCGCTACGTGTAGCCGGTGCTTCCGCACCGCAGCCCACCGGGCAGGGCTCGGCTCCGGGAGGAGAGCAGGGCTTGGACCGTGTCCTCAGAGCACCCGCGCCGTGTCCTCGGCTCCTCCGCCGGCATCCCCAGCGGGTGCCCAGGCAGGAGCAGGGCATGGCAGCAGGAGAGGCAAAAACGGCTGCCAAGGGGACATGCAGGTGGCATCCCGGGAGGGTGGCCCGTCCCTGCTGCCAGACCCCCACGTGTGCCTGGGTTCGGGGTCCCGACGTGGGAAACAGGCGTCGTGCACTGGCGATAAGCACGTTAATGCCGAGCACAAGAGCTATTTATAGCCAGTAATCCGGTGACCTGGGCTGCGGGTCGGGCCGTGCGTGTCCTACCCCAACCTCTGCTGCTTTAGCAGCTCCTGGCTGTGAAGAAGCACTGGGATCATTGGTGCTTTTGGGGTGTTTAATCGCGCACGGTTCCATCCCGCATGAAGGCAGGATGCTCGTGCTCTGCCCAGGCCGGAGTGCCCCAGGGGCTGCGGCTCCCATTCACACGGCTTCCCCTGGAAACTGAGCCCCTGGAAATGCTGTCGGCCTCAGACTGCAGGATCACGCTCTTTAACTATGGGATCGAAACCAAGGTGATAATTTGGAATTGGGCACGGGGAGGTGAAACGCAGCTGCCACAGACCTCACCTTTGGAGGGGGGTCCAGGACACATTCTGAGCATCCTCCTCCTCCTCTTCCTCCTCCCCTGGTTCCAGGCAGCAGCTGTGGGAGGGGGCGAGGGGCTGCAGGTCTCGGCTGTGGCACACGGGGAGAGAGTAAAATATCATTTTAAAGAGGAAGCGAAAGCACAGGCATGTGAGTATATAACGAGAAGGACAATTTATGCCCAGGCACGAGTGCAGTTTGACACAGGGATAATGAAAAAACGTAGGTCATTGTGGATGACTTAAGCCTTCACAGCTGAAGAAAATGTATGAAATGCGGGGAACATTACACGCTTGGCAGCTCCGCACATCTGCAGCAGGACAAGTGAAATACAGTTCGCCATTCTTTACCATAAACTGTGCTTGTAGGATATGCGGCACAGAGAAATTGTAATTACAGTGACAAGACAAATCAGTAATATTTAAATATTCATGAACAAAGTCTCGGACGATCAATCTATCTTTATTGTCCTTGCCTTCGCGGCTGTAATAAATAAGTAGCTGGAGCCCTCACCTTTCCTTCAAATCATTCTGCCTTTGGTGCCGAACCGGAGTCCATTTATCAGCTTCCCGGTGTGGAGACGCCCGAGGCCGTGCCAGCAATGCTGGGTGAAAAGCCAGGGAATTGGTGGCGGGAGGGTCGCGGTGCCCACCGGTCTCTTGACACCGCCACAGACCCAAGCATCCCCCCCGCACAGGGACCGGCGTGCCGCACCGGGGTGGCTGGGATGCTCCATCCCCGGGATGGTGGCAGCGGGAACTGATGGTAAATCCGGGCTGGGGGGCTAGTTTTGGCCTGGCACGGTGGGCACGGCAGCGGCTCTGACACAGGCGTGTGCTTGCAGGTGACCACCCGTACGAGTGCGAGTTCTGCGGCAGCTGCTTCCGGGACGAGAGCACGCTGAAGGGCCACAAGCGCATCCACACCGGCGAGAAGCCCTATGAGTGCAACGGCTGCGGCAAGAAGTTCAGCCTCAAGCACCAGCTGGAGACCCACTACCGGGTCCACACAGGTACGTGCTGCACAGGGTTCTCCAGTGAGGCCAGTGCTGCCGGGCCAGTCCTGCACTGGAGATGCCGGCAGCGTGGACCAGCAAATAATGAATCATCGGCTGCACCAGCGTGTAACTATTGTAAATAGGAGATCAATAGTCAGATCGGTTTTGCTGTTCATTACTCGGCTATCGGCTGCACCCGCCGCGGCAGCATTGACGCTGGGTAGTTACTTACCACCCGGAGCCCCCACTGACACCCCCGTCTGCCCGTCTTCTGCAGGTGAGAAGCCCTTTGAGTGCAAGCTGTGCCACCAGCGCTCCCGGGACTACTCAGCCATGATCAAACACCTGCGGACCCACAACGGCGCTTCCCCCTACCAGTGCACCATCTGCCTGGAGTACTGCCCCAGCCTCTCCGCCATGCAGAAGCACATGAAGGGCCACAAGCCAGAGGAGATCCCCACCGACTGGCGGATAGAGAAGACCTACCTCTACCTCTGCTACGTCTGAGGGAGGAGGTGCAGGGGCGGCGGGGCCGAGTGGCGGAGGACTGGGCAAAAAAAACAACAACCAAACCCGCAGCATCCATGGCCTTGTTTGTTTTCGGTTCTCGTTCGTTGCTTCTCGCCAGGAGGATCCTGTGGCTCGTGCCGGGGCGAGGGGACGCACCGGCCCCTTCCCCAGCCCCACCCGCGCCCCCTTCCCGGCTGCCCGTGCTGCAGGGCGGCTTTCACCCCTCGCTCTCCAGCTCCATCACCGCTGGCGCCAGCCACCGGCACTGCCGGGAAGACCATATAGGAACAACGCGCTTCCCCGGACGCATCCGTATGGTATGGCCAGTGCTTTGGGAAGGCTTTAATTTCTGGTGTCCTCTGTCACGCGTAGACCCCGCCATGGATGCCCCGCTGAGGACCCCAGCTCACACGTGGGGCTCAGCTCCCGTTTTGGGGGGATTCCTGCGCTCCTGGGCTGCAGCATAGGTGGGAGAACGCGGGCATCCACTGAGGCGCCAGCGTTTCGGCAACAGCATCCCCGGGGGGTCCCAGCTGGAGGAGGGTGTTTGGGTGGGGAACCAGTGGGTGCGAGCCGGGCTGCCTCACAGCACTGCCCGGAGGCTGCCGCCCTCCCCCTGACCAAAGACCTCTCTATGCATTTCCCCTGCCTTCCCCGCCTTCCCGGGGAGATGCAGCCGGTTTGGTGATGGGCAGTCGATGCCAGTGCCGGCATGGGTGCCGCTGGTGCGTGGCATCACTCCGGATGGGGAGGATCCTCTTTCTTCTGCTGATTCAGGGCGCCTGGAAGGTGCCGAGCGTGTTTTTTTGCCCAGCCCTCAGCTGCAGGAGCCCGCCAGCGAGGGGTGCCCAGTGGCCGGCGGCTTCGCTCGCCGCTTTTTTTGCTTTTCGTTCGGTTTTTTCTGAACTTTCTTTTGGAATATTTCCGCGTTTAGCACATTTTACTTGAAATTACCTCGTTTTTTTGTGACCTCATGAGCTTTTATTGATTTTGGGGGGACGGGGGGTGGCGTGGCCAGGAAGGCGCGTGCCCGGCGCTGGCGGTAGAGGGGCAGCGCGGCGGTGGCGGCGTTGTCCCTGTCGGCCTCCCGTTGTGCATTATCCTTACCAAAACTGGTATTTTTTGCCCGGCTGTATGGGGCCGGGGGTGTTGGTTCTGAAGCTACCTCTTGTGTTCGTTTTTGTTGTGTTTCTCCCTGGCGGCCGCGGGCTCTGCGGTTTACATCCTGCGCAGCGCTTGCAGCCACAACTTTTTTTTTGTCATTTTGCTGCGTTTGAGTGAAAAGCGGGGAAGAGGAGTCAGGGCAGCGGGATGGTGCCTGGCTGCAGTTCGGAGGGCACTGATGGCCCCTCATGGTCCGGCACGGAGCAGGCATGCAGCTGCGGCAGCAGCATCCTCTCTCCCTCGCGCCCCGTTACGGCTTTGCCCGCGTGTGACCTTTGCTGCTCGGCACAGGGCAGACGCCGCTGTTGTACAATCCGGGATGTGACTGTGGAGAACGGCTTGTTTAATTGTTGTGCCTAAGAAAGAAAAAAAAGAAAAAAAAATATTAAAAAAAAAAAAAACCCAGTTCTTTCACATGGAAAGTTGCTGCATATTCCGGCACGTGCGTGGTAGCTGCCCGCGGTGCACTGGCACTGCCGGCCGCGGGTGCCACGGTGCCGCAGAGCACACGGCTGAGCTCATGTGGCTTTTTTTGCTTTAACCTGCCCTCCCGTCCAGCCATCCCCTTCCTCCCTCCCTCCCTTAGCGCCAGTTGGGATCGTCGTTGGCGCGATGCCACCATGCCATGTCCCAGGCACACGTCCCTGCATCCGTTTGCCACGGCGCAGCCCCCGCCGCCCCTCCATATATATATAAATATATATATGTGTACGCTCACAGTGAGGACCAAGCGCCCCGCGGGGCCCCCGGCCCTGGGCTCCCCTCCCTGGCTTGTCGTCGGTGTCGTGAGCGCCCGCCCGTCCCGTTGCTCTGTGTTGCCGCTCGTGGTTCGGGTCCGTCGCTGTCCTCGTTCCGTCTACCTCAGCACCTCTCTGAGCCCGGGCGCAGAAGGTGCCCCAGCTCCCCTTCGGTTTTCTCAGAGTATCTATTGGCTCCTATTTTTTGTACGACTTTCTCCCTCTCCCTGTGCCGTTCGCTCCCGTGCGGTTCTGCTTGCGAGTCCTCTCTGTCCTCTAGCCACAGATGCCGTTAGCTAAAAGTTTCCTGAAAAATAAAGAGAAAAAAAAAAAAACAAAAGAAAAAGAAAAAAAAAAAAAAAACCCAGTTGTGGTGTCTTCTAGTTGCAGCTCTCCGCATCTGCCTTCGTCCTGTGTAGATTCAGATGCATTTCTTTGTAAGACTTCAGTGTTTCTGACAGAGGAAAAAAAAAAAAAAGACAAAAAAAAAAAAGAAGAAGAAGAATATACTGCTGCAGGTTTTTTTCTCTCCATGTGTCACTAAGTGAAGTTCGTGCCTTCTATAGCAAAGAGAATATTTTTTACATCCTACTAACAGTAGATTTTTTTGTAGTGAACATTTTTTGTATTTTTATTTATAAGTCTCATAAGGAAAATAGCAATGTTCAGTTGTATACCTTGAATCTGCAGTTAGAAAACAAAAAAACAACCAATAAAGTTAATTCCGTTGTCTCAGCCTGCTGTCTCCTGTTCCTGTGCCCGCCGGGAGGAGGAGGAGGAGGAAGGATGCATCCCACCAGCTCAGGGCACGCCACAGGGGTCCCACAGTGGTGAGTCTGGGGGTGCCTGCTCGGCTGCCCTGGGGCCATGGTTGGGGGGCCCATTCCTAAACCAAGGCCAATGGGCGAGGGATGCCCCTGGGATGTGGGGGTGCCGATGTCCCCGCGGATGGGGAGCAAGCCCCTGTCCCTCGTCCCAGGACACGCGGCACGCTGTCGGCACGCTGCCTGCGCCGCTGCCTGCGCGCAGCTCCCCAGGGAGCCCGGCGAGTTTGCCTCAATGAAAGTGAACTCGTTCATTTAAACCTGACGGCAGCGTAGGCTGGCCCCCCGCCGCGTTAATTATCCTGTAGTTCCCGACTGATTGCTGTACACTAAGCTTAAGCCCTCCTTTATTTATTTACTGACTACATTAACCGCAGCGCCGGCACCGCTTTTGTGCGGTGGCAAAACTGTACGGCGGGGCCCGGCGGGTGCTGCCGGCGTCACCCGGCCGTGCCCGTGCCCAGCGGGTGCTGCCCACGTGCCTCGGGTGCTGCGATGCTGTTAAATGTTAATTATAGTATAGCTGGAGTCATGGGATGCATATTTTTTTCCAGGATGGGTGGCATGTCCTGGGCTGGTGTGTGCTGCCGTTGAGGCCAGACTCATCCCATGCCCCGGGGCTTGCCACCAGGTCTGGGGGGCTGCAAGCCCACCCCAAGGTCCTGGTCCTGGTCCCTGTCTCCCACCCCAGTACAGCTCTCCCAAGGAGGCTTTGGGCAGTAGAGGAGAGCTTTGGTCCTGGTGGAGGCAAGCAGAGGGGGTCCTGCTGCAAGGAACCTACCGCCTGCAGTGTCCCCGGGAGAAGGGGGGTGAAGCCCCTCTCCCAGTTTGGCTCGGGACAAAGGCGTTGTTATAATAACAGGGAAATTGTTGTAGGACCGGGCCTTTGTCTGCACACTCGTGCAGCAGCTGGGAGCGATTATGCTGCAACAATGTTCTGTTCCATCAACATTATGTCCTCATTAAACCTTTATTAGGAGATTAGATTCAGATTTATTGATATTTTTTTTATTTTTTTTTAAAGAGGAAAATCCAGGCTCCTCTCGGAGAGATGCCTGGAACTTTTTCCCCGCATGCGGTACTTCACAAAGCAGCGAGAGGGCAAAGGGAGAACCTGGATCCTTCCTCCAGCATGGGCAGCCTCCTCTTTCCAGGGGGGAAGGACCACAGAGGGGTTAGGTCAGGCATGGGACAGCTTCCTAGCACAGGGGAGGACAAGAACTGAGCACCCACACAGCCTCCGATGTGGTCCATGGGATGCGGCGACACAGGTGAGCATCTCGTGGTGGGTCCCCAAGGGGCATCCAGGGTCCAGGTGGGCAGGAGAGGGATGGCGAGGCTGGCTGTGGGATCCTGCCACGTCCCCTTCTCGAGCGTGTGGGCCAGGCGGCATCGCACACCCGGGTCAATGGGCCCATTGGATTTGTCTGTTGGAGCGTTTGATGTTACACGAAGGCGGCTCATTCCAGAGGGTGTTAATTGCCCGCCGCAGTGATCAGGTCTGTAGCACCATCGATCTCAGCAGGATCAATGGGCTGATTTAGTGTCTCGCGAACTCTTTAACTGGACACCTCATCAATAGGCAGCCACTTACAGACCATCAGCGTGTTAGCAGGGGCCGGTGCCTGCAAGAGCCCGCTCCACCCGTCCTCAGCACCCCTGTCATTCAGCAGGGAGTTTTCCTGCAGGTGATGGCTCCAGGACAGTGAGCGGGGCCCTGGGGCCAGAGCTGGTGGGCTTGGGGGTAGATGTAGGAGAGCCAGGCACTATCAAACTGCCTCTCCCCAGCCACCTGCACCTCAGCCGTACGTGGAGCATGGGATGGGCCCTCTCATCATCTCCACCGCTTTCAAGGATGGGGCCTGCACCGGTTGCTCAGGTAGGTTACTGGTGTGAAGGGCAGGCAGTACCTTTGTAAGGTCTCAGGCCAGCACGGTGGGGCCAGGGACCACCCCAAAAACACCATCGGTGTTTCTGTCGCCATCCCCTGCCACCCCCAGCTCTGAAGTGGGAGTGGGTACCACACCGGGCAGCTCTGCTCCGTGGGTTTAGGCTCAATTCCCTGCTCCGGTTCTTTCATCTCCTCTTGGCCTGGTGTCCCTCCTGGCAGGGGCGGAGATGAGGGAGCAGGGCGATGAGCCAGAGCCACGGCAGCAATCGGCGACTCTTCCAGCACCGTGTGCCCACACGTCCCGTGGGCACCCCGCTGCCTTTGCCTTCGGCTGGTGCTGGTTCTCTCCCAGTTCCCCACTGGCAGGATGGGGGTCTGCTGGGGGAGCGAGCGGGGGGCAAAGACCAGGGCAGAGCCCGGCGAGCAGAGGGAGTAACGAGAAGGGGACGCCGGCGGGTGGCCCCCGGTGCTCCGTGCATGGAGCGGGGGGCTCCTGGGGACAGTGGGGACCCCCCGGGACGGCGGGACCCCCGGGGCGGCGCGGCCGGGCGGCGCTCGGGGCCGCTGTCCGCGGTGCTGAAGCGGCGGCCGCCGGTGGGGCCGGGCCGGGAGCGCTCCGGGCGCGGGGACCGTGGCGCCAGGCTCGGGCAGGGGTCGCGGGGGCTCGGGGGGTCCCATCAGCTCTGCCTCGGTGTCCGGGTCTGCTGCGGAGCTGGGGGTGGCGGCGGACGGACGGGCTGGGCCGGCTCCCGAGCGCGGTCGCCCCGTCGTGCCCCGGAGGGCGGGTGGGCTCAGGCGTCCCGCCACACCGACCAGAGGGTGCCCAGCGTGATGCTGTAGGCCAGCACGGCCGCCAGGTAGGCCCGGAAGAGCAGGACGTCCAGCACGTAGCCCACTTGGAGCCACTCGCGGGCGACGTCGCGGAACTCCTCGCGTTTCTCCAGGAACTGGCGGATGGCGGTGATCTCGCGCAGGACGCCGAGCACCAGCGGGCAGCCCTCCGACGGGCCAGGGAAGGGCGGCACAGGCCTCGCACCCCCCGATGCCTCACACTCCCGGGGGTCCTCGCAGCCGTAGGGGCTCAGCTTGGCTGCGGGGTCGAGAGAGGCAGGGGCAAAAAATCCCTTTAGATGGGAAATCGGTACCTCTGCAGGTGACCTGACCATGCAAACAGGGGCTACGGAGATGTAGATGGCTGCGTAGAACCTAGTCCTCATCAGTTCTCATGGACCCTCTGTGTGCAGCCCTTACCTGTGCTGTCGTTCTCCGTCTGCCTGGAGATATCTGAGCTCTGTGTCCTGCTCTGGCTGAATTTCGTCCTATCCCGGATGCAGAGCAGGACAGTGGCTCGTTCCAGGAGCAGGCGCTTCACCCACTCAGGGACATGGGGCTGCAGGTCCTGCTTGTGCACCAGGCGCACAATCAGGATGGTCTCCATCAAGCTGATGACAAGCAGTGCCATGCAGACCACAAAGTAGATACCTGTGGACGTGCCAGCAAGGTGAGAGGGCTGCAAAGGCTCGTGCAAAGAGTGTGGTCCTGAGTGAGTCCTCCCTGCTCACTTCTCATGGGGACCTGGGGTCTCTGCACAGAGCAGCAGCTCCTGCTGCTCCAGGCCCAGGACCACTGTGGCAGTTGGCTTGGCAGGGAGTGCAGCCGTACCTATCAAGGGAGTGCCAACGGCAGTAGCCGGCAGCGTGTCAGATACAATGATGAGGAAAACCGAGTAGCCCAGCAGAAGGGTGATCTTAAATGAGACCCTCTCGCCACTGTTGGGAGGCAGGTAGAAGCCCACGATGTCCATAACCATCAGGAAGATGCTGGGGAGCAGCAGGCTGACTGTGTAGAAGAGGGGGCGTCTCCGGATGACCACCTGCAGGACAGAGAGACAGAAAAGGCTCAGCAAAGGTTCAAAACGAGGGCTGGAGCCGGTGCAGCTCTCCAGCAAGACAGGCAAGGATGGTGGGATATACTGAAGTGAGCCCGAGGAAGGGCTCTGCACCAGGAGCCTCCTGCCCACAGGCAGGAGCACCGTGGCATGGAGCAGCTGGGGACAGTGGCAAGACCCTTCCTAGCGACACATCATCAAGAAGTGTGGAGGCTGAAGATCCTTACGTAGAACTTCATCTCAGCGTAGCTGTCGCTGCTCTTGACACTGAACTCCTGCAAGTGGCTGAGGACATAGAGCAGCTCCCACTCTCCCTGGTTCATGAAGACGCTCCGGTCAAACTTGATCAGCTCCGGCTGCCGCCACAGCGAGAGGTTGATGTCGCGAACTGTGGGGCGGAGGAGAGGTGAGGACCGGAGGGGCGGCCGCCGGCCCCTCCACGCCGGGTGGGAGCCTGCCCTCCCCGCCCGCATCCCCGATCCACTGGGGCCATCTAGAGGGACGAGCTGCCTCCTGCATGGAGCTCCAGCCTGAGGAGGCAGGTCCTGCCCGCTCCCCCGAGCCCTCTGGCCGTGGGGGTCCCGGCACTCACTGTGGTGCAGCCAGCTGGTGAAGGTGAGCGAGCAGTTCTGGACGTCGAAGGGGAAGTTGTAGATGTCCAGGCTGCAGGCAGTCATCACCTGGATGGGTTTGAGGTTCTGCACCTCCCCGTGGTGGCCCACATAGACATAGGGGATGTGGGGGGACCTTCCGACGTCAACACTGGGGACGTAAGGGACAGAGACTGGGGATGGGGAGCACATTTGGTGAGGGCTCCTCCAGCCAAGCCTTGTTTGGAAGGGGAGCTGCCCAGGAGCTGGGGATTTGCCCCCACGGTGCTTTTTTGGCAGCACCCATGAGGTAGGCACGCCTGCCTGGCATCGCCTCCGTGCTGCCAAGGCTGCTGCCCTCTTCTAGCCCAGGGAATGACCGTGTCCCAGCCCCAGGCTCTCTGGAGCCAGTGGGAACACCTGAAATCCCCACAGAGCAGGAAGGATGCCGGCTGGCTTCGCAGGAAGGGCTGGCAGCTCTGCAGCTGCCCTTGCATTGTGCTGCCTTCACAAAGCCTTTCTGCAGCTATCTGGATCCCACCCCCAGCACGGCGTGGGTAATTACCATCGGCCGTGGTTAGCCAGCGTTGGAAACAGCCCAACTGCCAAGCCGTTCCCCATCTGCAGCTCGCCCGGCGCGGGGCGGCTGCCAGCGCTGTGCCAGGAATACAAAGCGTGGGGCAGCGCATGCCCGTCGCAGTGGGAGAGGGGCTCCAGCCCCATGCCGTGCCCCCACACCGAGCTTCGGCCACACTCACAACTCATTGATGAGGATGTCGGGCACCCAGATGCTCTCTACAGGCAGGGAGATCTGCGTCAGGTTGTCGAAGCGTGCCGGGTCCCACTGGAGGAACTCATCTGTCCAGTGCTGGGAAGGAGAGAGAAGGGGCTTGGAGGGCGAGGTCCCATCTACTCCACTGGGACCCCAGGCCAGCCCCCTGCCACGGGAACCGATCTTCAGTGCCGTCCCTGGGAGGGAGGAAAAGCTTGTCCTCCAGCTATCACATCACCCCACAGCGTGAAGCACAGAGCATGGAAGCTACACATTGAGGTTTGTGCCCTACAGAGGTCTTGTCATGCCCTGGGATGGGTCCCACCTTGCTTCATGCCTTTTCCACAGGAAAACCTGCATTTTCAGAGGTGCTCAGCCCCGCGGTGCCCCAGCAAGGAAGGAACAAGGCTTCACAGTCTCGTCTGCTCACCTGCCTGTACCAGATGTAGGTGGTCAGTACCTGGTTCTTCTCATCCTGCAGGCAGAAGAGGACACAGTGTCAGCACAGGAGTTTTGGCACTCTGGAGGACATGCACACCAGGTACCGCTCCTCTTGCCGTGGACACACAGAAGCTGCCCACACTGAAAGCAGCTGCCCCCACTCCCTGCAGAATGGGAGCAGAGGACTCACCACACTGAGGATGGCGTAGACCATGAGGTCGATGGCCACGTTGGTGGTTGTTCGCCAGTCCCGCACGGGCCGGATGCCCTTCTGGTAGTGGGACAGCAGGTAGTGGGACAGCCGGCGCAGGGCGGGCTCAGCAGGCTCTGGTGTCTGGCTTCCCTGCCGGGAACCTGCTGGCAGAGGGAGGGATGCAGGGATGGATGGGTGGAGGGCTGCTCAGGGGCTGTGGCCATGATCACCGGGAGGTGTGTGCCACAAACGGTAGGACACTGCTTGCTGCCATGCCTAGCTTGGGGTTTCCCATCAAAGTTAAGTAGGAGCATCTTGATATGAAACCAGCCTGCCCACCAGAACCATCACCTAACGTGTTATTCATAGTTTCTGCTGTGCAAGTGGAGAGGGCTGTGGCCTCCACCCAGCCTTGGAGGGCAGGGCTGCCATCTTCTGCCTCTCCTGGATGGATGCCAGGACCTCGGCGGCCAGGAACCACGAAGGACTCACTGCTCCAAGGTATGTTTCCCACTGCTCCCTCATTCCAGGGGCATTTCTTCTTTGCTCTGCAGGTGGAGGCAGTGAAGGTTAGAGAGGCACCAGGATGCTAAATTTGTTTATTAAGTGTCTTGGTGTTTGTTTCCTGTGGAAATGATCCCTCGGCTGCTGCTGGCAGCATTAATTGCAGAGCAGATTGCTGGTGGCACCGGCATCCTTGCTGCAAGGCAGGCAGCGACACTGTGGCCGAGCCAGGGTGCCAGAACCGCGCTCCTGGCTTTGCTCTGCAGCACACCCAGAGCCCAATTCCCACCTAATGAAAGGTACTAATTGGAATAGATCTGTGGGAACTTGGGAAAAGCTGCTGGGAAGGGAACCATAATCTGTCTTTTAAGCTGAAAACAACGAAACCAGCAGTCTCAGCCCCTCCAACATTGTGCGTGATGGGTGATGCTGAGGAGCCGGCCAGGCGCACGGCCCTACACGACAGAGGCAGCGAGGGGGGGAATGAGAGGCAGCAATTAGGGTGAGGGGAGGAAAATAGGCGCTGCTGTCACCGCGGCTGGGGCTAAGTGGCCTTTCTGGCTGCAGCTGGTGGCAGCTGGCTCGTGCCGTCCTCCTCCTCGCACCCATGCTGCCGGGCTCTGGGTTGGGATGCTCTGGCAGCGGGGAAGTGGCTTTTCAGAGAGAGGATTGGGCTGGGTTCACCCTGGCAGCTCCGCCACGGACACTGTGTCCATCTGCCCCACCCCAAACCTGTGCCTGTGTCGGCAGCTCACTCACCAGAGCTCGGCACAGCCCTGGCACATGGGGCGGGTCCGCACAGACCTGCTTACCCTCTTACCTCCAGCATCGCTAAGGCGTCATTGCCACCGCTCCTCTTCTGCTGCCTCTGCCTTGCCCACAGCGGGAGGAGGTTTGGGAGTGGGGAACAACGGCCTGACAAGAGGGGTACCCGACCCATCCAAAGACCCGGGTTACAAACCTGCCGAAAGCTTTCAGCTGCACTGGTGCAAAACAGCACAACAATTCTTCTGCTGTTTCCCAGAAAGATTAAACAAGAAAAAATAATAATGATAGCTTGTGGACATTTTGGCAGTTGGTTTTGCACCGTGCGGAGCTGAGATTAGAAACCACAGGCACAGCATCGCTCCTGTGCGCTGCTGTCCCCAATACCCAGCTCTGCGCTGTGAGGGATGAAACATTATATTAGAGAAATGCCTTCCTCGGGCGGAGGGCTCAGGCAGCAGCTCCCAGAGGGATGCGGGAGGCAGGCAGGAGATCACCCGACTTCTCTCTTGTTGTCTCTGTCCTCAGGGCTCGGACCCAGCACACTTCCAGAGTCATCCAAAGCCCTATGTCGATGCGCCCACCACCCAGAGCTGGGGTCAAACACCGCGTTCCCTCGCTGCGGGTGCTCAGCCTGCGTTGCCCAGGCAGGCAGTGCCTCGGGGCTCTCGCACCAGAGCTTCCCATGCCCAGGCGCCCAGGCTCCCAGGCACGTTGCTTTCCAACAGCATCGAGGTCTCTCTCAGGAGCAGCCTTCACATGCCATATGCACTGCTGAGGTTTTGGGAAGGCGTTGCACCGTGCCCTTCGGCGGCCCCAGCCCTGCACGCGGGTCCCTCGCTTACCTTGGCTCTGTAGCATCGAGGCAAGAGGCAGCAAGGCCAGGAGTGCCCCGAGAGCGATGGGCGTCATGGCTGTCGTGGCTGCCATGGCTGTCCTGCCGCTGCCACCGCGCTGGCTCCCAGCACTGCCTCCACCCTGCCCAGCTTGCCAGCTCCGCGCAGGAGTGAGCCCGAGCAGCAGGCAGGCAGCTCTCCTGGCTCGCTTTCCCCCCCACCGTCGGGTTTTTGAGAACGCCCAATTAATCTCACGTCCAGCCTCTCCTGCTGTATCAAGTTTCAGGCTGGGAGGATGCAAGAGGAGCCCACCCAGCCCCTGCCCAGGTGTCTGGCTGTGGAGAAGCAGGTTTGGGGGTGCAAGCAGGAGTGAGGGGCATGGCGGGGGGCGGGGCCAGAGGATGCTGCAGGTACCAGGGCTGTGCCAGGACATCCTCAGTGGTTGGAAATTTGGGGAGGAAACCCTCTGAAATGGAGGGGCACTGTCCCAGGAGGCAACAGAGACATGGCACTGGCATGGGGTGAGTTCTCATCAGCAGGGAAATGGGGGAATCTGGAGGTACGGGGCTTCCCTCCACACCTTATGGTGGGCTGGATCTGTCCCATCAGAGACAGACACGCTGACGGATGCAGGTTGCAGGCAGCATGTGCTGCCCACTGGCCCTTCACACCCTGCCTAGGGGCAATGAGCCTGCCCCAACCACCCCCACCCCAGCAAGGGCCTGTTTTGATTGCAGCCCTCTGCATGTGCATGAATTTCAGCAAGGGAAAACACTTCTTACCAGCCTCGTTCCCCCCAAAGACTCGACACCTTGGGGCAAACAAGACTACAAGCAAAGAAGGTTGTCAAAGGTCGGTGATTGAGAGCAAGAACGTGTTCTGTGCTCGGTGTCCTGCTCAGGCTGCGCATCCTTCCCTCCGTGCAGGAGCATCGAGTCCTTGGGACCAGGCAACATCGCTCTGCCTGGCAAGGACCCGAGCCCCATTCCCTATAACCCTACATGTTGGTGTACATTTTTCTGTGTTTCCATGTGCTGGTGTCCCCGCGAAGCTGCCAGCTGCTGGAAGAGCTGGGGAAGCGGTGGGCAGAGACCGGAGCCTGCGGCGGCGGCGGCACAGAGCAAATCGCATCAGATGGCAGCGCGGAGTCACTTAAACGAGATAAGAATTAGTGCGCGGCCCTGATGAACTCCCCCTCGGCTGCCAACAGCAGTGTCAGGGAGAGAGCGAGAGCAGAGCTGGGGCTAATTTGATTTCTCAGCTCCGTTAGCGGCTGGCAAGTCACCTCCCGGGGAGCGCAGGCGGCTCGAAGCTCTTTCCCCTTATTGAATCTGGGTAATGGAAATCACGGGCAGTGCCGCCGCGGCGCTGGGGACCATGCCCCGCTCTGGCCCCGCTCCTCCGGCCCCTGCACCGCGGCAGGCAGGATGCAGCCATGGGGTGAGGACCGCTGGAGCGCAGCCGCTGCTGCAGCATCATTAACCCTGAATTTTCTCCCTTGGGTTTTACGTCTTCATCTTAAAGAGATTTTAATGTAGTTCCTATCAGCTCTCCTGTTATTGGATATCTAATTAGCGTGATCTATTATAGCCTCACATTACGCGCGCGCAGGGGGCTCTTGTGGGACTTTTTGTGGGACGGCTGATATCAATCGGCAGCCCCCGGATCAGATTTACTTTCTGAAATGGCGTAATGGGATTTTATTAGCCCTGTAATCTGCTGTGCAGTAATTGCTTTTCTGGGAATCAAAGTGCTTGGCGTCCGGGGCTTCCCTTGGCTCAGCCTCGCGTCCTGCCCGGGCTCTGCCAGCAGCATGGGATGGAGACTGAGGGCTCATTCCTAGGGCAGCCATACTGAGAGCGGGTACCTTGGCTTGGCTAAGCTGGTGTTTAGTCAAGAGCTACAGTGACCTTGGAGGGTGAGGAGAGCCCAGAGATGCAGGCACAAGGTCCCTACGATGCAACGGGATGAGGGATGTTCAGCATCCCCCCATCTGCCACGGGACAAGTGATGCTCTGCATCCCCTATCGCCCTAACCTGCCCGCACCAGGAATTAAACTAAGCCCTCGCAGCTCCCACACCACGGGACTTGCCAGGCGTTTTGGCTGAGCTCTGTGCCGGACAGGGTGCTGCAGCCAGCCAGGGACCACAGTGCGAACGGGGAGGGGGTCTCAGCTGCAGAGCCTGCCGCACGGAGCAGGCAGGAGAGGGAAGCAGCCCTCCTCCGGCTGCCAGGACTCGCCTTTCAGAGCGCGTTTGGAGCGTCAAAAGCAATAAAGCATCGCCGAGGAGCCCTGGCAGCGCGGCTGCCTGCGGCCCCAGCCCCATCACGCACCCGAGGCCGCCCATTACGGAGCCTCGCGCTCCCCCAAATTGCATGTCTGCTATGATTTAACGCTGCAAGACATGAAATAAACACTGCGCGCAGGCAGGGCTGATGGCGCTGGCATGGCCAGGCTCACCACAGCCCCCCGCACCGGCCCTGGGGGATGCAGGACCCGCCTGTGGGGCAGTGGTCCTCAAGGATGCTTGGGCTCGCTGCATCCCCAGGGAGCTGCAGGGGTCCCCAGGGCCAGGGGGGGACATGAAGTCTCTCCTCCAGTGCCCATCTTCTGCAGCAACAAGAGTGAAATGCCAGGAGCAGGTGCTCAGTGTGGCACCCTTGGCCAATTTAATCGCTGTGGTGGGTCACTGGGGATGTTGGTCGCTTTGCTCCGTCTGGCTGTCTGGCTAATTATGTACTCATAAGTAACTCAACATAAATAGAGGGGGGCTTGGGTGCAGAGTGTGTCCGGGCAGCTTTGGGGTCTGCTGTCATGGCCTTCCTCACTTCACCCTCCCTTGTGGCTGCAGGGAGAGGCTCAGCCCAAACAGTGCATGCAAGAGGTGGCTGGTGGCCACTGGACCCACATCTCAGAAGGAGGCAGGGCTTGTTTGTTTGGTGGCCACGGGCAACCTGCCCTGGGACATGCCCTAGAAGGAAAAAGCTGCTTTGCTTCCGCCCTGCGGGAACCGATGCCCTGCAGCTGAGCAACCTTGGAGTGGTCAGGCTGCCTGCTGGGAGGGCAGGAGGTGTTTTGGGGAGCCCAGCAGCAGCAGCCACAGCCTGTCTAGGAGCCCAGGAAGGAGGGGTCCTCCCACTCCAGCTGCTGCATTTACTCCTCTGCCTCATGTACTCAAGCCAAAGCAGCCACAGGGTGACACAGGCCACACTCGAAGGCAGCGGCACTTCTTTTCAGGTCTGTGGTGCTGGACCATGAACATGGGTGCTGAGCCCTGTTCACCAGCTAGATCTGTGCTGAGGAGGAGGAGGATGCTGGGGGTGCTCTCGGCTAACCACTGGCAGCAGAGAGGACAGGTCGCACACGGACCATAGAGTGAAGAACATTCACCCTTGGCAGGTACCATGTCCATCCTCAAAGGAGCCTGATGCCTTTAAAATCCAGTGGCAAAGGGAGGGGACCACTTTCAGTCCATTAGACACCCTTCAGGCGTTAGCAATATTCTGCCACTGTTTCACTGCCCATTAAAGCCAGGTAATAATAATCACGTGGAGATATTTGGAGCCCATTGCTGTTAATGAAGGAGATCCAGCTCCTCCCAAGCGGGGACAGCAGCCGCGCGCCGCAGGCACCATGTCACCTGGGGTTAGGCAGGAATTGCCTTGCTGAGAGCGGACCCGACTGGTGTTTAGTCTTGTGTGACTATCTTCTCCTTTTTATTTTTATATTTATAAGGAGACCCATGCCAGAGGCTTGCTGGGCAGGACAGGGAAGCTGGGCTTTGATGCCAGCGCAGCTGCATGCCCGAGACCCCACCTCAAAGGCAGGTTTGCAGCAGGGCTTGTGCGCACACAGGCTGCTGTCATGTGAAAAATCCATGTCTGCCTTCCTCACCTCTCACCCCAGCTCTCCTGCTGTGCTGTAGGTTTTTGAGGAGTCTTTCCAATAAAAAACTGCAGCACTTACAGCCTGGGTTTAATAAAACCATGTTGGCCATTACAGCTGGGTACTTTTGCCTTCATTTTCCAGAAAAAAATGAGGAAGATTTCAAGCCAATTGGAAGGCTCCTGAATCGGGAGCATTTCTTATGTTGCGCTTGAACTTTACAGGGTGTCTTGTGTTTTGTTTGCATATCAGGGCCTTTGGATAACGCCACCGGCTTGCCCAGTTTCACTTTATCAACCCTGCTAACTCCTCCTTGCCTCCCAAATTCCTGAGCTGGAGCACCTGTGAGAACGTGGGAGCTGAGAGATGAGCTCAGAAGGGCCCACGCTGAAATTCCCACACCTCTTCCAAAACAAAAGGCAAGGGATGCTCCATGAGTGCCCAGCGAAAATCCACATATGTGAGATTTTTCCCACCCAGATGGGAAAGGACACTCTGGCTTGGGAAGCAGCAAATGGGGGGATGGCGGTGGCATCCTCCGACCCTCTTCCCCCTTCCTCTTGCAGCACCGCGGCTCCACTGGGAACACCAACGCCAGCGTTGGTGCTGGAGCAGGTCCGGCACCCAGCCAGGGAGCAGCACAGGACAGCAACTGCAAGGCACACGTTTCTGATGATGCAGGACGTTCTGCTCGCCAGCCCCTGGGGACCTCGGTCCCACCGGCCGGCCGGGCCGAGCCCCCCTGCCCGGCTGCGTGAGCCGCAGGGCCGGCCCGGTGCTCGGGATGCGCTGCAGCCGCACCGGGGCTGCGCGGGATGCTGCGAAGCCCCCAGCCCCGCCCTGGGGATGTCACCATTGCAGGTGTTGTTTTATTAAGAGAGAGGTGAAATCTCAGCTGTATGGGCACGGGGGTGTGAAGGGAACGTCGTGGAATTGTTTGGGTTGGAAAAGACCTTTCGGACATCGACCCAGCCACGAACCCAGCGCGGCCGGGGCCAGCAACTGGGACTATTTTCTGCAGATTTTAGCCAGACCCCGAAAAGTACGGGCTTGGGAAAAGCCGAGAGCACGGGACTGGCCCCCTCTGTTGCTATCACCCGTTTCCTCACGGTTTTCCCCCAGGATGCGCCCGACCCAGCGGCGCTCGGGGCTTCGGCCCCTCCAGCTACGACCAGGGCAGGGGCCGGTCCCGGTCCCGACGCCACGAACGAACCCGTGAAGGTCCCGCCTGGCGAGGGGTGCCGGAGGGGCTGAAGGGGGGCACCGGGACCCGGGGCTGCCGGCGGGGCCGGAACCGGGGCGGTCGCGCATGCGCGGCGGGCGGCGCGTCCCCGCTGCGGCCCCGGCCCCGCCGGGATGACGGCCGAGCTGCAGGCCCCGGGCGGCGGTGGCGGCGGCGGGGTGAGAGCGGGGGACACGGCGGGAAGGGGCGCGGGGAGGGGGCTGCTCCCAGCCCGGGCCTCGGCGGCCCCGCTGCCCCCGGGGCCTGCGGCGCGGCGCGGGGAGCCGGCGCCCCGGGGTGCGGGCGCCCAGCGCTGCTCTCCGCCGCCTTGCGCTCCCGGCCCCGTCGGCTCGGTTCCCGCAGTCGTTAGGCGCTGCCCCTCCCCGCCCCCTCGCCGTTACACTGCGCGGGAGAACGCGGCGCGGCCGGCGGGCTCCGCTCGGGCTGAGGCCGCCCCGGGCCGCAGAGAGCGAGCTCCGCGCTGTCCTCTCCGCACCTCCCGGCAGCCGTGACAGGGCCTGGTGCCCGCCAACCCCAGCGCGACGGCCCCACCGGGGCCCGGCGGGGCCTGCGCTTCCCCGAGGCCTCTCCCGCTCCCGCCGCGGGAGGCCAGCGTCCGACCTGTGGGCACCAGGAGGGCACCGGGGCCTTCGCCGGGCGCTCGGAGCCCGCGCTGGTGCGGCTGCGGTTTCCCGCTCACCGGGGACGGTGCCAGGGTGGTGCCCGATGGACGGGAGCCCGCGGCTGCAGCGGAGCTCGCTGGCGGTGGGCGAGAATCTGTTTTCCCACCACAGCAAAAGAGCCGCGGCCTTCGTGCCTCTTCTGCCGCTGCCTTCCTCCTCCTCCTTGCACACCGTTATTTCTGGAACCCCCTCGACCTCCCGCGCCGCACTTGCGCCTTCCCCTCTTGGAGCATCTCATGAAAACAAACCGCTTCTGAGCGCGGTCAGCCACATCAGGGCGAGGAAGATGGCAAAAACCTTCCACTTCCATCGCTCGCTGGCTGACCGTGGACTCTTCGCCTCCAGTGCCCTCCTTCCGCGCAGCCTCTTGGTTTTGTGCTTGGCTCCTGTTGCTGTAATTTAAGACCGACAGCATTTTTGGGTTGGGTTGTTATTTTTCCGACAGGTAGGACGCTGGTTTTTCGAGTGCGGTGTGTAGGAACCACGGCAGCACGCTGCTGTTCATTACCTGCTCTGGAGCTTGTTTTGAAGCCCCACGGTGCATAACTCAGAAAACAATCAGCCAGATGGGTTGTAGCAACAAAACCACGCTCACTCCCCAAAAACTTAACAAAGCTGTTGCTTAAAGTGCGGTTCCTGGTGGTTTTTGCGGGCTGCCCATCGTGCCACAAGCCTCTCGAAGCTTGTTGTAGAGGACAAGGTGTTCATCCAAACCTTTCTCCTCAGAGGCTGGATGAAACCACGCTGGAAATCATTAGGATGCTAAGTGGTAACGTAGAGCAGGGGATTGGTAATTAGCTATTATGGTTACCGCAGCCTTTGTGAGTCCTTTCGGTGAAGCAGGAAAACCCCTGGAAATCATGCCCGGTCCTGCCTTGGGTTTTGGTATTGTAATGTGGTTTATTGTCGTGGGTTTTTTCTTCTCCAAGGGAAAAACAGACCCTGCGGCGTTAGGTGGGGTGAGCCGATGAGCACGCCGCTCGCTACAGGAATAAAATTAGCAACATGAGATAAGTGTTTTGCCTTTGTGGAGGCGTGCCCGGCCCGAGCCTTGTACCCTTGGCTCCTCGGTGTGCTGCTGCCTGGGCCCAAGGCTTTTCTTGGGATTAAAAGAGTGTGCGGGACAAGTCAGGAGGGGCCTGTGTGCACACACTTTTTCTGGTAGAAGTTGAGCAAAAGTAATATTTTTGGTGGGACTATCACGAATAACCTGTCGGGGGAATTCCCATGAAAAATAACCTGGGATTTTCTTTAGTTTAACCAGCAGTATGGATACATACTGTCTTTGTGGTACTTGTGCCTGGAGAAGCAGAATACAGGGTGGGTTTACCACAAGCATCCATCGGCAGGATGGATGGCTCAAAAATGTCCTTGAGTTACTACTCATTGGGTGGATCTTGTGCTCTAATGGCATGAAAGCATCTTAAACGTTTTCCCAGGCATGAAAGTAGAATCCTTTTTCCCGCTGTAAGGTCAATGCCGGTGCTACAGAGCCATATCTCGCAGTCCTGGGTTGAATCAGTCAGAGCACAGGCTGCTGGCCATGGCGCAGGGCGAGTACGAGGCCAGAGCTGGAGCGGCCTGTGCGGTGGGGGAAGGAGAAGTGGCCGCAGCCTCCTGGGCCCTTACTCTGACACCTTATTGTCAGCGAGAAATGACACGCACAAATGGCATGTGCTGCCAGGCTTAAAATAGCTGCTGGCCGGTGCCCTGAGAACACGCAGCCTCCATATATGTCCCGCTGCACATGCCACTGCCGCCGGGGCAGGGGCCCCATCCCGCTGCAGGTGCGGAGCATCCGGCACGGAGAGAGCGCTTCCTCTGGGGCCTGCCAGCGTCCATGCCGGGAGTCTGCAGATCCAACACACCTCTGTAAATTTAGGGGGGGAAAACATGGAGTATGATGTTCCAGGTGGTGTTGGTATTGCCACTGAGCAAGCGTGGCGGGGTTTTGTGTCAGTCTGCCGGTCAAAAGGGAAGAAAGAAGCAAAACGCCAGTGAGGCCTCAGCAGGCCTTGCAGAAACAGCTCGGTCTGTCCTCGTCACCTTTTCACACGAGCTTTCTTTATTTCTTGCATGTAGGATTGCCAGATGCTGGTAAACCACCTGAAAGAGATCACCGGAATTCAGGATTCGGCTTTCCTCCAGGCGGCTCTAAAGGTTTGTGCCTGTTGTCATTGTCCTGTGGAGAGGAGGGCTCTGAATTTGTCCCCAGAGTCAGGCAAGTTTGGGCTCCCTCGAAGCACAGTGGAGGGGATGTTCTCTGGTCCTTGCTTAGACGGCCGGCACGTGGGCTGTGTAAGCGATGTCCTGTGTGCTGCGTGGAATAGCTTGGGTGGTGTGAGAGACGAAGGGAGGATCCTCGCTTGTGCTGCGCCCAGGAGGCAGACGGGCACCTGAGGCCCGTGTTGGCTGGTGTCAGCAGGGAGCGTGCACTTTGGGGGTTCGTCTGTATTCAGTCATCTGTGTCTGAAACAAGAAACCCGCACTAACTTGAGAACAGTTTGTTTTTCTAGCAGTAGACCTTAAAATCTGTGCTGCAGCAGGGCGTCCTGTGCTAAGTCATGGTAAACATTTCCTGGGAGCCCTGCTCCTCCGGGCCATTATCCGTGCGTTATGGTAAACACAAACCGAGTGGGTTTTGTCCATGTAAACTGCTCGAGGAGCTCTGGGCAGCTGCAGTAATATCAGGAGCTTTGTGAGTGGTGGTTGTCTGGTCCATCACCAGAACAATCGTCTTGGCTCCAGAGGGAAGGAACATGGGAATCTCAGGCACTCAGAGAAGCAAGATTTACCTGGAAAGATTCCTCCTCCCAGTGCGTGTGCGGGTATTTATGAATTGTAGTGTTAAACTGGCTGCAGCTGCATTGGTCTGAGGTCAGTAGACACTGTCCATCCTCTTGAGATGTAGCAGCAGGATGTGGGCTCATCAACAGGAAAACACTTCATTAGGAAGTAACATCCAGAAAACATTAGAACATGTTTAAAGGAATTCAGCTTGTAGTAACGTTCTGAAGGAAGCCATAGCTCTTCGGTGAGAGACATCCATGTGCCTTGAGACCCACAGAGAGTTTGATTCCAGGGAGTCTCGTGTGGTGCCAGAGTACCCTGTCATTCTTCAGGCCTGCTGCGACTGCTGGAATCTCTGGAGACAGAAATGAAATTAGTTAATGGAGTCTGTATTGTCCCAGTAATAAAGGCCAAGTGCTCTCTGACAGAGAAGCTCTATAGCCTTTGGTATTTTCATGTGTTACCACTGCTTGTCACCAACAGCTCGCTCTCCTATAGCCAGGGAAAGCAGAGTTGGTGACGTGCACCTGTCTCTACCGTGGGCACATTAAATGTCATGGAGATGCTGAGGAAGTAACCTTGGCACTATGGATTTTTCCCCCTATCGTTCCTCCAGGCTGCTAATGGAGACCTGATGGAAGCCGTCACCTTCCTGACGGAGGAGCACGCTGAGGAGCCGGCTCCGGACGCGGCTGCTGCAGAGCCAGCTGCCTGGGAAGGCAGCGCCGTGGGCAAACAGCTCCCACACAGTAAGTCCTTCAGCTCTGCTCACCCGGATGGTTCCACATGTTTTGACCGGAGCCAAAAGGGGAGGTTGTGGTTCTCCCAGCTTCTGCCAGGGAACACTTCCAGTTCCCAGCCTGGAGCTGAGCTGGTTTTGTCAGTACTGGCCACTTGTCATGGGATGGTTCAGGGAATTAAACTGTCCTGGTGAAGGAGGGCGGAAAGTGACCTGATAGTGATTTAATAGTGTTTGTAGGTGACACATGGTAGTTACACAGCTGTCACTGTTTTGAACAGTTGGTCTTGGCTAACACAGGAGACTCAGAAAGCTCCTAAAGCAAAGCAGGCAGAACAGAGAACTGGATCCGTGTCAAGGGTCAGGCACTTCTTTCTACAGTATCTGCTGGCAGAGCCTGCAAATGGAGTGTTCAGTATCATATTGTCATGAAAACTGAAAATATGATGTGAGCTAGGAGTTTGACTGCATGAGAAATGTTTCTATGAATGTTTCTGGCATCGGCAAAAGCGGGATGTCAGTTTGGTACGTTTAGATGTGAAAAGTGTAACTGCAGTCTGAGGTAGTTGAGAATAGTTTCTTTTTGCTAATGATACATCCATCAACTGGAGCTTTCCCACGTGAGACAGGTTCACAGTGCCAAAAATCTGTGCTGGGTGCTTTGAAGCAGCACCCGGAGCAGTGCGGCTGCCTTTGTTCTGCTGTGTGAGGCTTCTGCCTCTTCCAGAACCTCTCATTTTCCTTTCTCCTGCTTTCCTACGTTGCTAGTGCACAGAACGCCTCATAGCTGAGCATCAAGGGAAGGAAGGCGACTCTGTGTGACGGTGCTGCTTTTATTGAAATCCTTTCTTTCTCAAAGCAGTGTCAGTTGTTGACACTGATGTCGAGGCAGAGCAAACAACCGGCAGCTGATGTTCCTGTCTCATTCATTCCAGAGGTTTGAAATGTTCCCTCTAGCTCTGAATTTGGCTATCAGGAAATCTGGCCAGCACACAGCTGCACAGTCTGTCCTGTTCTCGTCCAGCCCACCCAGTCACTCTCTAGGTTCCCTGGCATCATCCAGGAGACCAGGGATTGTATTTAAAACTTGAGCTAGAAAATTATGCTCGTATCAATTGACATATTGTACTTGTGAGGTGTAACGTTTTCTAGCAGTTCCTTTTAAAGAGAACATTTGCCTGTTCCTGGTGAAAAAACCAATCAGAATGCTGCCTCTGCTTCCAGATGTTACTACTGCCCCTCCACTTCCAGATGTTACTACTGCACTTACCCCTAAGAACCGAGACAACCTCGGTGCAGCCGGCACCTTCAGACCACTGGAATTGCCCACGGCTCAGGCTGCAGAAAAAGATGCTGCTGAGAGGTCAGTGGGTCCGCAAATCTGTTTTGGTTTTCCTGGGTATTGTGACCAGATTCTTAAGGTGATAACTGCAAAACAAACATAAATCCCCTGCCAGATGTGTACCTGCTGCTTTGAGGAGGTGCTTGGGTCATTTCTGCCTTTAGGGTAGTTGGCCTTTACTCCTGGGGCAGCGCTGCAGTGTGATGGTCAAAACAGAAAGAGCAGGTTCAGTTGTGGGTGGTTCAGTCCCCGCTGCTGTTGCTGAAATGCCACACGAAAGGAAAATGTCCTGGCAGCTCCGGTTATGACTAAGGGCACCCATTTTGCATGCAGCGAGTTCATGAAGGAAAACACATGTATTTTATTACCTCCCTCCATCACTCCAAACTGTCTTGCTATCATGTTTTTCCACCCACCTCCTCTGAGAGCTGAAACCTCTCTGGATTCAGATAAGGCATCTGTGGCCTGCTGTGCTGGGCATCGCCCGACGGCGCCCGGCTCTCGTGTCCTGATTTGTGACTGAGGGGAGTACGATTCCCGTAGCAGTCGAGATTCCACGTGAGGTGGGGTTTTACAGCATGATGTGCATCTTTTGTGACAGACCGCAGGAAGCACACGCTGCTGAGAGCAAAAACCGCTCCAAAAGGAAACGCTGTGAAGTCTGGGGAGAGAACCTCAAGCAGAACGACTGGAGGAGAGTGAACGACTGGCCTGTTGGAATGAAAAACATTGGCAACACTTGTTGGTTTAGTGCTGTCATACAGGTGAGCTGACAGAAAAGTTCTTCCGGAGTTGTTGTGGTCTCGGAGTCAAAAAGTTTCTCAGCTAGAATTAAATACGCAGCAGCTCTGTGAAGCAGTCATTGCGTGCAGATGAGTGAGTGTGACCGTGCTGAGACTTCTGGTTTTATGTGTGTGGTTGTGATTTATTCTGGACATGCACAGAAAGGGCCAAAGAGCAGTTAAATAGACTTTCTGTAAGTATAAATACGGATACATATAATCTGTGTGTCTGCACACAGGGATTTTTTGATGCAGTGATGTCCAAATGCTTGCTGAATGACAGCAGCTCAAGTGGCAAAGTGAATTGATAATTTAATTTCACTAGAGTTATTGTTGGCTCCATAGTACGTGGTGTATCATATTCCAGTTAATGGAATACACTGACATCGATGCTTCGGTGAATAAGCAACTAGGCGGCATGTGTATTATTAGTGATAACCTAAACAAGAAGAGACAACAGTAAGTGGAACTGAGCAGATTTGTCTCTTCCAGCCATTTCACAGCAGCAGATAGACGTTAATCATATGTCTCCAGCTTTGAGAGGAGGAAAGCAAGCTTCAAATTGGCTCCTTTCTCACTGCAACTCATTCCTGGGGGCTTTTTGTAAGCGTGCCTACACAGAACAGCACACTCTGTCCTAAAATGGAGTTATATGTCGCAGAAATGGCAAGACAAGACTTTGTTTTTGATGGGGATCTGCTGGTCCATTACGGAGACTGCTCACTTCATAACTTTCTTTAGCAACACAAGGATAACAAGGAATTAGACGTTAACAAAAAAAGCAGTTGAGTAAAAGAGTGACAGCAGGGCATCCAACCACAGTGTGTGAGATCCTTGCAGATGCTGACTGATCTCGACCTCTCCTTCCCTTTCAGTCTCTGTTTCAGCTGCCAGAATTTCGGAGGCTGGTCCTTGGCTACTCTCTCCCACAGAACGTGCTTGAAAGTTGTTGTAGTCACACTGTAAGTTCTCATCAAGTTATACTGTAACATTTCCCTCTTCTGTGGAGTATCCTGTTCTGTCCTTTCTCTAAGCAGATTTAATTTGGGACCATCTGAGACTCCTGTGCCTACATTAATGGCTTTCAAGTGATCGGGCCACGTTAAAGACGAGTTTGGGAAATGCTTTTCAAAGACACAATCACTGTAGAAAAAACTCAGATACTTCTTGTAAAGCTTTCCTCTGGAGCTTCTAACTGCGGTACGAGAAGACATTTGTCCCATAAACCTTACTTGGTAGCTCCAGGTTGTTTGGCAGCTTGCCTGCACCATAGGAGAACTGGTATTTGAGCCAGCCTGGAAGTCCCTCCAGCCCCAGTACCTCCCGACAGCGGTCAGCAGAAGGCACTTGGAAAACATCTAGAGAAAAGGGCTTTTGCAGAATAATCCTTTGCAGGTTATATTGTCCTAGCTTATGGCCACAGCTGGTTAAGAGACTTGCTTTACTTGCTCTCCTCTGTGCTCTTGATACCCTAAAATAACTCACATGTGCACAGAACAAATTCACAAATTCCCCAGCTTTTGCCTTATGTTTTAGCAGCTACTGCTTCTGGCACTCTTGTCTCTAAAGGTTTTATTCTGGTTAAATTTTTTCTCCCATGCATCCACTGGGATACCAGATTGCTCACGAGAAATGACACCGTGTGTCTTTCTGCTTTCATTCTTTTTGATGTCACCTCTTTGCTCAGTTGTTACCTCTCAAGGTGTGGGCATGCGGTATTCCGTCGCCCTTTGTTTTAAGGCACTGCTTTTTTGAGTTGCAGGAAGGATTTGGCTTTTCTTCTTTTTGCAACACAGGGAAAAAGAAATATTGCATTCATGCAAGAACTGCAGTGTCTGTTCGCTTTAATGCTGGGGACACGTCGTAAGTTTGTGGACCCTTCCGCAGCACTGGAACTCCTGAGGGATGCGTTCAGATCTGCTGAAGAGCAGCAGGTAAAACCATGTTAAAAGCCTTTGGCTTTCTTCCCAACAGCACTTGCAGCCCCAGCAGTCCTGCTTAGCTTCATCCCGCTGCTGCTTTCAGCAGCCTCTTCCCGTGTTTGTCAGCAGACAAGCAGCTGGCCCGGGGTCGTTTAGGTGCGATGTATGTGCTCGCTAATTAACCAGCCAGCGTGACGGTGCTCTCCCCAGCGCCAGCGGGGTGCCTGGGTGGCGATCGCAGTCATTCCCTCTGATGGAGGGTTCGGCTGAGCAGGGTGTTGGTTGTCGGTCTAGATGACAGAGCGCTTCAGCGTCACGCTGCTTCCCGCCGGGTCGGTGCAGCAGTGCCAGTACACACGGAAATGCTCCTGCTTGGTTTTAGGCCTGACTCTCGACTTTTGTCTCTCTTCCAGCAAGACGTGAGTGAATTTACACACAAACTACTGGACTGGCTGGAGGACGCGTTCCAGCTTGCTGTGAATGCCAAGTGAGTGTTTGGTGATCTCAGGAGGTTGACCTGACACTGAGGAGAAACGGATTTTACAAGTGACGCCTTAAGAAACAAGAGGGCTTTATGTGAGACTTTTAAGTGAATGAGAGTTCTTTGTTTACTGAGGATGAGGCTCCTTAGGCTGGAAAACAGTTACGAAGTGTTATTTCTATGTTTCCTGTACATCAGCGTGTAGGACTTTATTCAGCGCTGCAGTGACCTGCAGAGTCAGTAAGAGTTTTAGGGGAACTCGGCAGAACTGGGATACAAGAAAGTTCTGGGGTTTTTTGGAACTGCATTTCAAAAGGTAGTGCCTGAATTTATTTTTTTTTCGCCTTGCCAATGTAAGTGTAATAATGTGCTTTTGAGTGTGAAAATGAATCAGAATCTTCGCGTGTATTTTGTGCTGGGATTGAAAACTTGACTTTGGAGTATGGGAAGATGCCCAAGGATGAGCTTAGATCGTGACTCAGGAGGTTTTTGCAGCTGACAGCTGCTCATGAACTTGTGCTTCTTCCTCCTGAAACAGGAACCCTGGGGACAAATCTGAAAACCCAATGGTACAACTTTTTTACGGGACTTTCCTGACTGAAGGTGTCCATGAGGGTGAGTTAAGGGTTTGGTGGATTCGCTTTTTGACTGTTTTGAGTGTTGTGATTTGTGGCAGTGATGGCACAGGATCAAAATCACATCCCTGATGAAATTCCCTGGTTCTTTAAACTGGCAAATAGTCTTCTGGATAAAATTGTAACATTTATAAAGCTTGTTGGTTCTTGAAAGTGACGCTTCTGACTGTTGCTGACAGCAAACTCTTGAATTAACGAGTTTTTTTGTTCTCTTAAGCGAGTTTGTGGTTTTTGTGTCATTTCCATCCAGGCAACACTTTTTCCAAGATCGAAACCTTTGGTCAGTATCCCCTTCAAGTAAACGGTTATCGAAACTTGAACGAGTGCTTGGAAGGAGCCATGGTGGAGGGCGAGATGGATGAGGCGACAGCGTCTCACTCGGTGAAATACGGACAGGAGGTTAGTTTTACAGGGTTTTGTTGAGCTGTTTGTTGCCTGCTGCAGAAAAATGCAACACACGTGGTGCAGGGGTCTCTCAGTATGTTCTGATAGCTTGACGTGGCCATTGTAAATGTTCCCTACCAATTGAATACAAAATATTTTCCAGATACCTGGAATCTCGCATAAATGTCCGTTAGTGTTATGTGGCAAGACACTAAGTCTTTGCTTACTTGTAAAGATGTGTTGTCCTATATAATCGGTTTGAGGAGCTTGTTTGAAATTAAAAAGGTGAACATCTGCCTCGGATGCCAGTGTGATAAAGTCTCTCTCTTTCTGTTGAAGCCTACCTGTACCTGAGCAGGGGGAGAGCCTCTGCCTCCCTATTTTCGGAGGGTAAAAGTACAGTGCTTAACTCCATGGTATGCCATTTGGAATTTGTATCCTTCTCCCTATTACAGTCTGTGTTGTTTTTCTTCTCATTTTCACTCTTATCTTCTGACTGTGGTGATTTTTTTTTTCCTTTTTTTCTTTTCAATCTCGCAAATCACAAACCAATCATAAAACACTTTGTTGCAGCAAAGTAGAAAGTGAAGATGTAGCATTACATTCAGCATCCTGCATGTGTGAGCGCAGCTCCAAAGGTAGCTTAGAGAAAACATTAACAAATTCAGAAAGGTCTCAGGCACAGAGGGGGCAGGGGAAGTTATTTCAGGTCTGTGAGAGTGTCTGAAAATCGTGTTGCTGTGGTTTGAAGTAGCAAAGGAGAAATGGTGCCTTGGGTGGGTCAGCCCTGCCTGACTCTGGACTCTGAGGTTTGTTTCTTGTTCTCCTGGTTCCTGCCTGAAGCCGTTCAGATGATTTACAGCAGACGTAGGTGAACCTGATGTAGGCTGGTGCCAGACAAAGAGACACGGGGAGCTCATTGAGCAGGTTCTTTTCCATCCAAGATTTTTAGTTCCTGAAAATCTTTTTCTGAAAAATAACGGAAATTGCACTGATAGTGGAGATGTTTTAATCGTTTTTTGTCTGAACAGATAGAAGGAAAAGGCTCTGGCTTCATTTCTGACAAATCTGAGTAGAAAAACTGTCCACTTCATTTCCTAGGGTGTCATGGCTAGAGGACTGCGGGATAGGCGACGTATTGAATAAGGTGCGTTTTGTCTTTTGAGAATGTAGGTGAGTGTACCAAAGCCCAAAGCAGCAGTGGGATTAACGAGAACTCACGTTTCTCCTAGATGATAAGTGTGTAAGTTGTTGCTTCTCCGTGTTTATGTTCTCCTGCTCTGAAGACTGGGCTGCTTCTCCAAAAGCTCTGCTACCTGCCTATTTCTTCCAAAGATTTTTACAAATAGTAAAAAAAAAAAAAAAAAAAAAAATCACCTTCATTGGAAGTAATTCAGATCTAGAAATGTGCTGCTGCACTTTGGTGTGGGGCAGATGTGTTGTGGCAGGATGTCTGACCTGCATCCTGCAAGGGAAGATGGGCTGTGTGCTCCACCTGAGAGCAGCGGGGAGCGTTGTCAGGGCACTGCTGTGCTGAGGTGGGTGAAGGAGAGTTCTAGAAGAGTTTGTGAACCCAGGCAGAGAGACAAGGAGTGTCAATTCAACTGAGAATTTTTCCGTCAGCATGGCTGTTTGAAACCGTGCATGAACACACAGAAAGCAGACATCTTGGAATCTCATAAATCTACGAGTTTGTACGTAGGCTGAGAGAGGATGAGGAGTCAGGTACTGCTTGAGGACTTCTGTTTTGTTCTTCATCATTGCATGTGATCTGCATTGGACAAGAACTCTCTTGGAGGCTCTCAGCTGACATGCAGAGTTTGTGTGGTGTCTGCTAGTTTTGCAAAATTCAGTGCTGGACCCGTTAATAATCCATCATGCTGGATGCATCAGGCCATGAGAAGTAACTTTCTGAAAGCTGTTATAAGGCTGTTTCGCGGTAAAAATGTAAAATGAAAGCAGAACTTCTAAGCTCATAAAATTTGGCTTTCTGACTAGTCACTTGGTAAAGAAAAGAGATTCTAATTCAGTATTTAAAGGCAGACATTTGGGATCAGTCTGAAATCATTTGGGATCAGTTTGAAATGTGCTGTTTCGCAGTTGTCTTAAAACAAGTCCCTTTGGGGGCGTTTCTGCTTTGGTTACAGCGCTGGTTTACCAAACTGCCGCCGGTGCTGACCTTTGAACTCTCCCGATTTGAGTTCAATCAGTCGCTGGGACAGCCAGAGAAAATCCACACCAGGCTGGAATTCCCCCAGACTATTTACATGGACAGGTGAGTTGTTCTGTTGGATGGTATGTTTAAAGCTATCGCTTTATTGCCATTAAAGAAGTTTAAAAGCTTGTATGGGTGAGCAAGGGAGGGTTATAGAGTATGTGTGGAAGACTGTGGATGCTGGCACTGAACAAATCCCACGCGGCGGGGCTCTGTATCTCTCTGTTTAGGTACCTCTACTGCAGTAAAGAGCTCATTCAGATGAAGAGAGAAGAAATGAAGAGATTGAAGGAGAAAATGGTACTTCTTCAGCAGCAACTGGAAAGGTCAGTAGTCAGCCAGCTTTATCTCTGTGCCTTATGGAAGCGTGAAATGCTTCCTTTTAAAGGAGTTTTCCACTAAAAGAGAAACTTGTAGGGGAAGGAGAAACACAATCGGGTTTGTTCTGATCAGCGTGGAGTCAGGAAGCATGTTTTTAGAAACAAACTCCTGGCTTTGGTGGTTTCTCGATATAACAGATGCTGTGACAAGCCAAGAGGTGCGCTGTGTCAGCCCGGGTGCTGTCTGCGCTCAGTGAGGTGCTGGTGGGCGTTATGAAAACACAGTTTATATTTCAGCCCACATGTAGCATCCCACGGGGCCTGGCTGGGGTGGAGCTCGCTGTCTCCACAGCAGCCGTTCTGGTTTTGTGCCTGGAACTGGAACGGTGATGATGCCACACTGGTGTTTTGGCTGCTGCTGGACACTGTCCCGCGGCCTCAGGGCTTTCAAGGTCGCTGGTGGGAGGTGGGGAGTTGCGTCCCTTTGCTTCACCAGGGTTCTTCCCCTCCTTCCTTCACTCCTTAAACCATCTCCGTCCCAAGCCTGGAGTTCTCCTCCATGTTGCTCTTCTGTTGTTCCCTCAGGTTTCACCGAACAGCCACGTTCCTCCCTTCACGCAGCATCTTGCATTTTTCCGTAGGTACATGAAGTACGGCTCTGGCCCAGCCCGTTTTCCGCTGCCCGACATGCTCCAGTACGTGCTCGAATTCATCACCACAAAGCCAGCTGGAGCTGGTGGTCCTGCGCAAGGCTCTGAGGCAACACTTCTGCAGTCCCAGCCTGACCCTCACGTTCTGAACATTCAACAAAACGGGTTAGTAAGGAGAAATACAAATAATCCATAGAAGAACACTTTGCCTTCCAGTGAAATGCTCCTGGTTTGCGCTCCACAAGCGGTTTCTTTATCCGGGCCCTTGTGAGTGTGGTGCTGTGATGTGTGAGCACCTGTGCCAGCAGCCAGTCACCACTGTGCTCGTGATTTGGTTCTGTTTGTGTAAATATAACACTGCTCTTCCTCCTTTTCCAAAAGGAGCACCATATTCCTTGTCTGAGCGGCAATTCTGGGTTCAATTATGTGCTGCTTTTGGTTTGGCTACTAATTTTTTTGCTTCGTCAACCAGTAAATTACTGCAATATTGGATTATTACAAACCTGGCCAGCGTGGTGAGTTTAGACTCTAAATTAAGCTGAGTAAATACATGAGTAAGGGAAGGAGTTTTTAGAACAGCTCATTGTAGCGCTATTGTGCTCTGCTGTGGATCCCTGCAGAGCTCTGTAAGAATTTTCGCTTTTGTTTGTCCTATATTTTAACTGGCTCTGTTAAAGTAGAAGTACAGTTCAGTATACTTGTTCTCTTTACCTTTTGTACCGTCCTGGAAGGGAAATCCAGCTCTGGCTCTGGAGTAAATTTTGTTTGGTTTATTTCATATTATTTTCCAAAAAGAGAAAAAAACAAGAGAAGGGTTGAAAAACCCGTCCACTACTTTTGGCTTTTGCTTCACAGCACACCAGAAAGGCAGAATGCCAGGAGTGAAGACGGAGCTTTCTTTTTGGGAAATTCCTCACCACAGCACAGATCAATTACACCTCTCCAGCCCTCCGGTTCACCAGCAGAGATGTCGGAACATCCAGCTCCTCGTGTGGTGTCTGAGGAGGAGCTGAACCTCGTCCGGACGTGTCTGCAGCGATGGAGAAACGAGATTGAACAAGACGTGCAAGGTTGGCCCCAAATATATTTGTTGTGGTTCTTCTGTTGAATGCCCAATTTCCCCCCTCTCTTGCCTCGCTGCATTCATCCTGAACTACAGATCAGCTCTGGTGTTAGGTGTGTTTGACAGTGACTGTATGGCTTCAAACTTTTAGAAGGGCGAGGGGCTGGAATAGCCTGATGGGGAGTCATTAATTTTTATGTATTTCTCTCATTCCTGATATTTTTGGCAGATCTGAAGGAGTCTATTGCCCAAATCAGCCTGTCCATTGAACAAATGTACTGTGACCCTCTCCTCCAACAGGTAGGAAACGCAGCTCTGTGAGGTAGATATTACACTGGTATTGCTGGTGCTGTGTTTTGTGAGGAGCTGTTAGTTTAGATTGTCCACTTCATTGCGTTTAAAAAATCCCAGTGATGAAGCAGAAAGGAATCTTCATCAAAATCTTGTTGCTTTCCCTTTACAAGTCAGTTCTCTCAAGCAGGGAACGTACCATAGGAGTCAGGAGTCCTGTACCAGGCTACAGCTATGAATGTATTTGGAATTTTTGTCGAGAGGTCAGACAAGCCGTTCACTAGAAGTCTGTCTGAAAGCCCTGTCCCTGTGGACTTGCAGGTTCCCTACCGCTTGCACGCAGTCTTGGTACATCAAGGGCAAGCAAATGCCGGTCACTACTGGGCCTTCATATACGACCAGCCTCGGAAAAGCTGGCTCAAGTACAACGACATCTCTGTGACGGAATCGTCGTGGGAAGAGCTGGAGAGAGACTCGTTCGGAGGCTTGAAGAACGCCAGCGCCTACTGCCTGATGTACATCAGTGACGCGGTGTCCCGCGGCGTGGCAGGTACTGGAGCCAGAGCTGCCGCTCCACCAGCCCTCGGTGTGTGACAGCGTCTCTCCAGCCCGCGCGGTCGTTACCATCCTCAGCTGCCCTTTGGCACAGTTGTCTTTTGACAACACAAAAAATCTCACCCCAGATAGACGTGAAATCATTTGCTTCATACTCGATTCATTTCTAAATCCCCACTCGGGTTGAAAACCGAAAGGAGAGCTGCACCGGTGAGAGGAGATGTGCAGTGTTTTGTGTGTTGTTAATGCCTGCAAATATCCACACTCCCCGTTTCCCCCTTCCAACACGCATCTGCTGTGGGGATTTCTCCCTTTGACTCTTTGTGTCGTTTATGTGACAGTGTTTCTTTTACGAGGGCGTGTGAAACGTCTCCTACTTCAGCTCTCCCGTTTTTGTCACGCTTTCTGGCTTGTTGGCTTGTTTTTTAGGGTTACTGTTATATCAAACCAAAACAGGCTCCTTTTTTTGTGCAGCCTTTCCTAGCACATGAGTTACTGGGGGCTTAGGCTGGCAAGTGTGTTTTCAGAGCCAGCGTATAAATAGTTGTGTGGAGAAATGCCTGCGCACATGGCACTGTCCATGGCAAACAGCTGTAGAGGAACCTAATAATTTCACGCGTGGTGCATTTTGCTGTAATAAATAGAAAGAAACAATGGGGAACTCTCATTCTGTTCATGGCTAAATATGGCTGATGAGGAGCTGGAGGTTGTTCTTTGTCTTCCTATGACAGTTCCGTTTCTGAAGTGAACCCGCAGGGGTTTTTTTTCTCCAATTTAATGCCGTTTTTGTTGTTTTCTAAAGATGCTTTTCTTTTACAATGGGCGCATAAGAAATATCTGGTGTAGAGAATTGCCGTGTGCTTTTGATTGATGTTCTGACTTGTCCAAAGCTGGTACTACTTGGGGCTTGTGCTGTTTTAAAAGTGAACTCGATCTAGGAAGTGCTGAGAAACACCAGCCTGACACTCGTGCTGTGGAATCCACGCAGTTCCCTACCTTTACATGCCAGGTAGTGCAGCAGGTGTGGTGTCTACAGCTGGACTGTGAATTTTCCAGCTGCTGGCAGCTTAAATGCTGTTCTCTGTACAGTTGTAGCCCTGGATTAAAGATGAGTTTCTGACACTCCTCATCAGCAGGTGCTGTTTCTGGAATCTCTCTGTGCTAAGTGCCCTCCAGTGGTAGAACAAAACTGGGGTTTGTCTCAGATAACTGCAGATTTGTCTTTATTTTCACACTTTTGCTTATGCATCATCTTAAATTATAATGCCAGCAGAAAGTTGTTATTTTTTCCTGTTTATCTCTCAGGCAAATTTGTAGCTTTCCACAATATTGCATACGTTTAGTCTCTAACGGTGGTGTCCCGCTACAATGTGCTTCTTCCAGAAGAGGCTGGCGGCTCAGAGGTGGGACAGTTCCAGAAGGAGGTTGAGGCCTTGCCCCCAGAGCTGCAGCACTACATCCAGGAGGACAACTGGCGCCTCGAGCGGGAGGCTGAGGAGTGGGAGGAGGAGCAGTCCTGCAAGATTCCTCAGATGGAGCCTTCACCAGCTTCCGAATCTCAGGACCTCTCTTTGGAATCAGGACCAGGTAGGACCACATCTGAGTTTGCATGCCATGTGGAAACTGGTAACAGCCAGCTGGCGAGAAATACCACCGTGTGGGAGCCTCGCATGACTTTCCAGATATCAAGGAGATATGACGGAGTAGCAGAGGCAGCTGGCAGAGGCACTGTCCTGGCAATGCAAAAGACTGTTCTGCTGTTATGCATGTGCATCCTTCCAGGCTCATCATCAGAAATGCTCTTTTCCGTTCATTTAATCATAATGGGCTAATCTCATTCCACTTCCAGACTTTTTTTTTTTTAATAAATATCAACTAGAACATATTCAAGCACTGTTCTCTGGAGTGGGAAAGCGCTACTTGGCAATCCTTGATGGCATGTGCCACTGAAAAGGGGTATGCAAAGCTCATGGTGAAGTGCCCTCACCCCTGGGATGAATGCAGCCGCTGCTTAATCCTGCACAGACAAGCCACAAAACATTTTAGAACTGGAGAGAAGTCACCTTGCAGTCTGTGCTCACCAATAGCACCCCTCTGTCCCAGCAGATCAGTCGTCTGTCTGTGAGCAGCATGCGCGCTCCCTGTCTTCCGAGCACGCCATGATTGCCAAGGAGCAGACCGCCAAGGCCATCGCAAACACCGCCGATGCCTACGAGAAGAACGGTGTGGAGGCAGCTCTCTGCAAGGTAGGAGCAGAGCCCTGGCCTGGAAAGCCACCAGTGCTTGTCTTCATATGATTCTTCTTGAGAGACCTTCACCTTTTCCTTTTCTGTGTAACTCTGGAGCTGTGCTATGTTCAACTCGGCCCTCTTTTGCTTTCCTGTATTTCACATTGTTTTTTCTTACTCTCTTTCTTCTTTCTCTTCCTGGCACAGCCCAAGGAGGTAGAGCCAACGAAGGCCCACCCAGGAGAAACGGCTCTCGTGGTTCAGGCAGAGCCACCACAGGACGCTCAGCACGCAGAGTCTGCTGCCCAAAGTAGCTCCCAGGTCTCTGTGGTGGAAATCCCCAGTGTGGGGAAGATTCCCGTTAGATCCGATGCAGACGGATATAACGAGGAGGTACAGGTCCCAGTGCAGGGGTTAATTACTGCCGCTCATTAGCCTGTAACTTTGCAGTTAGCTGACTTTGAGCTTTCCCAGGGCTGGGTAGGATGGTGGCCTGGCATGGAAGTAATGCTGTTCACACTTCCCCACTGTGGAAGTGGCCAGGCCAGATGGTTCAGTAATTTTGTTCCTAAGTGCCGTCAGTGAAGCAGCTCTGTAACAGCCTCAGTCCTTGCCTCTGCGCCTGGCTCCTGTGAGTCTTCTTTCTGGCACAACAATATCAAAATTGATCCTAGCTGCATGAGTTTATTTACAGGCCTCCGTGCTGTCCTCAGTTACCGTTTCAGCCCCTCTCTCAAAGACGTGAACTGCTGATAGCACAGCTTGCAGCACCTGAGCTGCTGGTTTTTGGCACGTGATGTTTTTAGGTGTGCTTACAGAGACTCTCACAGTGTTTGGGCAGTTTGGTCTTTCTCACACGTGTGGCTGGATTTCACACAAACACCGAGGCCACGACTCCTTGAGTGTGTTTAACGTGTGCTTGTGTGAAGTGGGGACAGTGACCTGCTCTGCTGCAGGCACTGCTCTCTCGTTACCTTGCTGCAGAGGCTGGGACACGGAGGGGCATGGCTGGGGGGATCTGCGCTCTCACTGCCTGCATTTACAACGTCAGGGCTTGGCCTGAGCAGCCCCTAGACCTGCAACCGCTTAACAAAGCCCTGCACGTACAGCGCATGCGGTGGATGGAGTGAGGGGAACACAAGTTAATCACAGCTCTGGCTTGTTCCTGCTGCATTCATAGGATTTCCTTCAAACCGTCTCTTTGGAAAGCTCCTCCTGTTCTTCACCATGCCTTCTCTTCTCTCCTTGTCTGTGACCGTGTCCCTCTTTCTTGTCTGTGTTTGTTTTCCTGCTCTCGTGGTAGGTGATGCTGAGTCCAGCCATGCAAGGTGTCATCCTGGCTATTGCCAAAGCCCGCCAGACCTTTGACCGAGACGGGTCTGAAGCAGGGCTCGTTAAGGTATCTCGTTGTTTGTCAGTCCAACGGTAGGGGTGTCGGTTCTCGCAGGATGCACGATCTGTGCTCTGTTGACATGTCACGATTGGCAGTTTTTCTTCTGGTTAATGGGCTTTATGTCCTGCGTTTCTGTCTCTGCTCTCTCATTGTGACAACACATCCACGGGCTCTAAACAATTTTTAGTAAGGGAGTAAGAAACTCCCTCCTCCCAGGGGAAAAGAGCACCTCTTTTTTTTTTTTTTCTCTTTTCACTGTTTATTCTGCCTGTGCTGTTGGTGTTGGCAGTTTTCTCGACCTGGGTAATAAAAAGCAGACTTCCTTTGCGTGCCTTTCAGAATCATCAGAAAATAAGCCAGCACTTGTGAAACTTATTTTTGATCCTGAACATGCACGCTTGCGGTAACCTCCCTTGTAAAATGTGTCCTCAAGAAATGTGTGCATTGAACCGAGGGATTTGACAAAATACGTGCTGCTGGATATTGAAGCTGGTGTTAGATTTTACAGGCAGGTAGATGTAACTAGAAGTGCTGCATGGGAGCAATCACCCCTGCTGTTGATCTGCAGAATAGAAATCACAAGATACTCTCGCACCTTGCTACAGATACAGTCGGTTTTTACAACCTCAGCACTTGCAAGAGGGTGACCAAAATACAGCAGCCCTGTGCCCCCCTCCCTGAAAGGTGTTTGGACAGCTTGGTGCTCCAGAAATGGTTGAAACGGGGATCCCGTCGTTGCAGGACGGTTTTAGGCTTTGTGCCGCCGTGGCATTCCCACGGGCGGGGAGCAGAGGTGTCAGCCCGCGTGTGTCCTTGGCAGGCGTTCCGTGAGGAGTACTCCCGGCTCTACTTGCTGGCCAAGGAGACCCCCACCCCTCAGAACGACGCTCGCCTGCAGCACGTCCTCATTTATTTCCTGCAAAACAACGCGCCTCAGCGGGTGGTGGAGCGGACCCTTCTCGAGCAGTTTGCGGACAAAAACCTCAGCTATGACGAAAGGTTTGTGCTGCGGATTCCACAGTGAGGCTTTTCGCAGCTGGAAGCAGCCGGGGCTGCTGTTCTGATTTTCTTTCTGATCTTTGTTCTGGTTTTTCTTGTCTCTGCTTACACGGAGCAGGTCAATCAGCATTATGAAGGTCGCACGAGCAAAGCTGAGAGAAATTGGTCCCGATGATGTCGATATGGAGGAGTACAAGGTAAGGACCGCAGGGCTGCCCGTGCTACCTCACGCTGTCACAGCAGGCACTGCCCAGAGCAGTGGAGCGCAGTGCGGAGCCGCGACAGTAAGTGCCACGGTCACTGGCACACCGGTCAGCAGGTTCCTTGCTCTCCAGAGCATGTCTCTGCAGAAGGGCGCTGAGAGGGAGAGTGAGTGCACAGGGCATCTCCTCAGCTCAGAGGAGTGTTTGTGCCGTTCATAGAATCATGAACTGCATCGTGAAGGTTGGAAGGGACCTCAAGGATCATCTGATCCTACTAAATTGTTTTGTGTTGCTTTTGGGAGACATTTAAACCCTTCAAAGGGCAGACTCAATACACATTTGAGTTGTGAAGGAATGTCGAACGTGCGTGCACACGTGTGTATGGCAGGGGAAGCTGATGCTCTGCTCTTGCTGCTCCTCAACAGAGATGGCACGAGGACTACAGCCTGTTCCGCAAGGTGTCCGTGTACCTGCTGACAGGGCTGGAGCTCTACCAGAACAGAAAGTGAGTTACTTTTATTTGTGTGTTTGGACAAGATAAGTTAAAAAGAAAGGCCACGCTGACAGAACGTCTTCTTTCTGACCCGTGATGGCCAGTTGGGATTCATTCTGATGTTTGAAGCCAATGGGCTTTCTCTCGGACTTGCTGTAGCCCTCTCTGGAGTCCACAGCCAGGTGAACAGTTTAGATGTGATGCCGAGGTGCTGGGCGGCCATCTGACGGGTTCCTAGAGTCTCCCCTAATTTATCCCTCTGAGAAGCAGAGCTTTATATTCTCATTCCCAGAGATGGGTTGGCAGGAACAATTGCCATCACTTTCTTTTTTTGTTTGTTTTTTTCCCTTTGGACTTCTCTATTAAAATTGCACTGTCTTGAAGTGGACACTATGTGTAAACACACACTTTGGAATACTCGACTCTTAAGAACTCTGAACGGGCCTTTTTTCTCCCTGCAATTTTAGAACCTGTATTTTACAGAAATTGTGCAGTATGGAGACAATGCCATTTTAGGAGGAGTTTGTGATTTGTGAAGGGATTTGTCCAATCCGGAGAATAAACTGGCTTTCCAGAAATGTCCTGTCAGGCCTGCTGCTAGTTACCAAGTGGAGTGCATCTCTGGAGCTGGCAGGGCTGGAGAGCTGACACTCTTCTCCCAGGTACCAGGAGTCGCTCACCTACCTGGTCTACGCCTACCAAAACAACACGAAGCTGCTGCTGAAGGGAACCAGCCGAGGAGTGAACGAGTCGCTGATTGCCTTGTACAGAAGGAAGTGTCTCCTGGTTTGTATCGAGGAGCTCCGTGCTCTTCCGTAGAGAGGAGGGGAGGGAGCAGCCTGGGCAACCTGCTCGGTGGGCGTTGTGGTCCTGGCTTTGGCTGGGGTGGAGTTAGCTTCCAGAAGAAGCCGAGAGGGGACACAGCCAGGATCAGACCTACGGTGTCCCCTCTCCAGAGCACCCTTCATTAATGTCCTGCGTTTTCGGGGAAGGTTTGAATGCTGCTGAACATTCTCTTGGGTGTTAACTCAGTGCTTGTGCTGTTCACTCAGTGGTTGCATCATTTTCTGTCCATTCACTTCCTTCCCCCCAGTATTTATGAATGGCTTTCTCTGAGCAAAAGATTGTCCTGTTCCACAGGGGGAAAAAAAACAGCCTAAAAATGAGGTTTGTTTTCAGTTCACGGTCTGTGGTTGCCACAACCAGTGTCACTGTCTCCCTTGTGCCCGTTACTGCAGCATCTGTCCCCAGCTGAGCACCAGCATGGTATGGAAATCTGGGAAATAATGATTCCGTGATGGAATAATTCAGTGAAAGAGCCCTGTACGGCTCTCAGGGAATCTGGCTGAAGGCAGATCTGGATCTTGGCATCCTAAAGCCAAAACTGTAAATAAGCTCTGTACATGTATGTAGTAAATTACATATATGTATATAAATACATATATTTGTCTGTTTTCTATGATTCCTCTGATTAAATGCAGCTGTTCCACCAGAGCCTGCCACCTGGTTCTCTCAGTCTGTGCCTCTTGGCGTGGCTGTGGGTGATGGGGCCCAGGCTGGGTGCCTTTCCCAACGGCACGCTGATGATCCCAGGTCCCCGCTCGCTCTTTACGCCCCTGTCCCTGACTCTCCCTCCTCCCCAGAAGCTGAACGAGGTGGCAGCGTCGCTGTTCATCAGCTGTGAAGAAGTTCGCGTGGCAGAGGGCATCAGCATCCTCAACGAGCTGATCATCCCCTGCATGCACCTCATGAACAACTTCGATATCTCCAGAGAGGACCTGGATGCCATCGAGGTGATGAGGAGCCGCTGGTGCTCCTACCTGGGGCAGGAGGACATGGACGGTAGGGAGCGGCTGCCAGCCTCGCCTTTTCCATGCTGTTTGTGGGCAGGGCAGGGTCTGCAGCTGACCAGGAAAGGAATCAAAGGATCGTTAAAACACTTCCTTAAATTCCTGGTGTTTGCCCTGTAGCACGTTGGTTGCTTCTGATGGTGGGAGGAGGGAGGCAAATCTGAATTCTGTTATGGAAGAATGTGATCTTCCTTTGCCCAAAGGCTGCAGAAGGATTCCTCCTCCCTGAAAAGTGAGAAGCTGGCTTCCAAAGAGCAGCATAGCGTTACCGGGATGCGCTTTGGGTTTCTGTTGTCTCCCTGGCTGGAGGGTTCCTCACAGGTAGCGGGTGGATGCAGGCAGGCTTAGCTGCAGGGGCACCTTCCTCTCTGAGAGCAAGGAATGGGTTCGATCAGTGGCCAGACACATTCCCAGAGCTGCAGAAAACTGGGTGGGGAGCAGATTCAGGGGTTCTTTGTGTTCTGAGGAGAGGTTTGTCAGTTCAGAGATGAATTTTGGTTCTCTGTAGCTGTTCTTGCTCTGTATTTCCTTCTGTGGTCCAGAGCTGGGCTCCCACAACTTCCCTCAGGTTCTGTCAGTTAAGAAAAAGTCAGTATTTGAGCATCACCTTGAGTCACGTAGTTCCTTCTGACTTGCTGGCCAGAACAGTGTCTTGTCCGGGGAAAGAGGATGTCCTGGTAGGAGATGGCCTTGTCTCCAGGGCAGGCAGGTGACCATCCACTTCCCTCCTTGTGGAGCCCTGGTACGTGGGCAGGACCTGATGTGACCTGTATCAGCAGATGTTTCTTGTCCCTGCTTGCAGAGGACAGGCGGGCAGCTCCAGACGTGAAGACAATTTCCTAAGGGGTCTCGCAGCACTTCTGCTTGTGACCCTGGAGCCTGCTGCCCTCTGGTCTCATGGTTGCGGTGCCACTGACTGTTCCATCCTCTCCTCCTTGACAGCCAAGCTGCAGATGAAGCTGTGCGAGCTCCTGCCCCGGCTCCTCGACTGCTCTACTGAGGTCATTGTACTGAAGGAGCCTCCGAAGATCCGACCCAACTCCCCCTATGACCTCTGCAGCCGCTTCGCAGCCGTGATGGAGTCCATTCACGAGGCCTCCGCCGTGACGGTGAAGTAGCCGGTGGACTCACCGGTGCGGTGCACGTGCCACAGCCCACCCGCCTGCCCACTGGGCAGCGGTTGGCACGGAGCGGGAGGAGAGGGGGTGATTCGGATTCAGAGCTGTGTCCTTTGTAAATATGAACGAATAAAAAGCAGGATTGCACTTCCGAGACAAAAGGTTAAGCCGGAAGGACCTGAGCCACGGTTGGAGCCTGACGCGCTGCCAGGTCCTGGCAGCCGCCGTGTGCCCGGCTGTCTGGGAGGCTCTGCTGCTTGGCAGCTCTCTAGACACCGGTCCCTGCGCCGGTGAGCCAGGCTGTGAGTGTCCTTGATCTGTCAGATGCGTTTACATCCTCCAGAGTGACGGGCTGCAGAGACGGGACACTCGGGCCGTGCCAAGATCCTGCTGCAGGGGCGCGGGGGGTGTGAGGAGGAGGCAGAGGGGATGGCGACGCAGCTCTGGCTGCTGCAGCTGCAGATTTGGGTCGAGTCAAGCGAGCATTTGCCTTTTGTGTTTTAGCAGGGGGAAAAAAAAAAAAGAAGCAGGAGCCTTCCCCTGAGAAAGGCACAAGCCCATAGGGGCAGTGGCAGAGCCAGGGCAGGACTGGAAACATTCTCTCCCACCCAATTGTGCGGCACAGTCCCCCCTCGCATCGGAAGGCAACCTTCCCTCTGCGGTGGGTTCCCAGTGCCAGTTGGTGCTGGTGACACCTGCGAGGGCTGGATTTGGCTCCTTTTCTGTTGCCGGTGGGTTTATTTTTTCACTGGCTTTCTGTAAAAGATGTGTCCCGTTTGCATCTCCTCTGGCGGGTGCCTGCACTTGGGTTTGAGCTGCAGCCGTTGTTTTAAACCAAATGTTCTGAGCCAGCGGAGGAGGATCCTGTTCATTAGAACTATGCAGATGTTTCTGGAAGTGCAATAAAAGCATTTGTTCTATGTTAGAATGAAAACGCTCCCCCCGTGGTTTTATTTCACCCGCTGCTGTGCCTTAAGGTTCCTCCTGGCTTCAAGACGAAGAGAGGGAAGCAGAAAGAAATGGTGGCAAAATAACGCAGCAATTTCTGGAGCTTGATGAAGCTCCCGGAGGGCCAGGATGGTGCACGGGCTCATGGGCTTGTCCCAGGTCTCCTGTGAAGGCAGCAGAGTGCTGGGAGCTGCTGGGGCAGGAATTTCACCTGCTTTAGCCAGAAGAGTGGGTGAATTTGGTGACAGAGCGCGGGTTGGAGCAGGCACGCAGAGAACTTAGTGAGGGGCTGGGCAGACAGCTCCTGAGGAAACGTCCGTGTTATTGATGCTGGGTGATCTCAGAGTCTTGTTCTTCAGAGCAGGGAACCTGGAGCCCATTCCCACTGCAGGCTGCTCTGCTCCCGCAGGGGGCTTTGGAGGAGGGAGCCGGCCGGTCCCGAGCGAGCAGCCACAGTGAGCATTCACATTAAATTAGTGAAGAGGAGAGAAAACCGCGCTCTTCCTGCAGCCCAAATCTCTGTTTTCTTTACTAATTGGGGAACTGAAACCTTTAATAACGTCTTGAGCTGCTCACCAGTCCCTGTAATGGCACCCTTCACCTGCTGCTGCTGGCAGCGCTCTGACAAAACACAATTTCTCATCAGCAGCATCAGAAGAAGGGAGGGACGCACGCAGGTGAGGGGTTTTCCAGACAAGGGGACTGTTGTTTCTAGGACTCGTTCCTAGCACAAAATCTGTTGTAATTGGTAGAGCTGCCTTTGGGAAATGCCAGCGTGGTCCCACTGCTCTGCCGGTGCGCGTTTCCCCCTTATTTAGGAATAAATGGCTCCCGTGGGAGAAACCTGCATCCTCCCAGTGCTTTTACAATGAAGCAGAAGCGCCGTTATCTGCGGAGGCTCAAGCTGCTGGTGCCCAGAGCAGAGCTGGGCCTCGTCCCGTGATGCGATGCTGCAGAGCTGCGGCTGCTGCTGCTTCAGCTTTTTTCCCATTGTTGTGAAATATCCAGCCCATGTCCAAAGCTTTAAAAAACAGAAGGTTTTGTGGGAGAGCAGGGTGGTGTTGGGGAGGTCGCGGTATATGGATGGGGCTGGAAGAGAGGAGTGTCCCCAGGCTGGAAACCTTTGCTCAGGGCCGTGTCCTCCCGTTTCCTCAGGGCGTGGGTGACAAGTGGGTCCAAAACAGACTTCTCTGTGCTTTTGAGGCTGGACAGAGCTCTCGAGAGCAGCTGCCAGCAGCTCTTCGGGAGGTGCAGGCCAGCCAGGAATGTGCCCTCCTGGCCCCTCTGTTTTACCTCCCTTGATCCTCACCGGGAAGGGCCGAGCGCCCGGCTCTCCCCACGCCCGGCCGTGCCCCGAGCGCCGGCAGCACGAGAAGTGCCGGGGGATCGTGTCCCCTCCACAGGTGAGCAAAGTGCAGGTTTCAAAAGGGGACTTTCGGTGGAGAGCGGACTTTGGTTTCCCCAGGAATGCCGCTGTCGGCTGGGGCTTCCTCGAGTTCGGTCACGCGCCTGCTGCGGCTTTGAGCCTGCAGGGATTAAACCCGCGGTGAACTCGGTTTTTAACCAGTGCTGCGGCAGCGGGCAGGCTCCCGCCGGTGTCAGCTCAGGCTGGCGTGCGCTGCGGGTCGCGCAGGGGCCTGCGGACAGGCTCTTTTCACAGCTGAATCAGGAGAATGTGGAAGGAACGGTCACAAGGAGACCCACAAAGCACAGCTCTGGCCTCCTGTGCACAGACAGGTACCCGGTGCAGCTGAGGTACTTCCTACGCGTGGGTCTGTAGCCCAATTAACGGCCTAATCATCTTAGCCATGAGAAGATGAGGCTACAGCTGGGAACGCGGCCGCTCTGCTCTTCACAGCAGAGCGGTCCTTGGTGCCAACTCGTCTCTCTTTTTTCCCTCTCCCCCTCATTTTCCACCTTCCTATTTCCTCCCCAGTCTTTTCTGGTGAGACCAAAGCATCGTTGGAGCGGCAGCGCTGCCCTCGCGGCTCCCACCCCTCGTCCCCGCTCAGGCCGTGCCTCGTGCAAGACGCAGCTGCATGTTCAGAGCACAGAAACACACTGCTGCCGACCAGGATAATTTATTGCAAATACATCAGAGGGGCACAGACATGCGGGGAACGAGCTGTCGCTGCTGCCTGCACAGACCTGGCTACGGGGGACTGGCAGGGGATGCCAACACTGCGTCGTCTGCTGCAAACGCCTCCAGGAGCACAAGGTGCTGCCCACTGCTCTGCCTCTGCCCTGCTGCCCTCCCACGCTCGCTCGGCGAGTGCTGCAGGGAAAGCTGCCGCTCCTCAGAAAAGAAAAGGGAAGCAGAGATAGGAGGAGGAAGGGAAAAATCTGCAGGGCTGCCGTAGGAATCAGCGACTCATCCCGTAGAACGCGCAGGAGCCATCCCTGTGGTGGGAAAAGCCAGGATGCAGGGGGGGCCACGGCGCCCCGACTCCCTAGATGACCAGGTCTGCGTTTTTGGGGTGCGGGTGGTGGTCCCCGGCTGGGCCCCACACGGCGGGGGGCTGGCGGCAGGTGGGGGCCGGCGGCGTCGCAGTCCTCGTGGCACGGGCACTGCAGGCGAGGAGCAGCCCACTGGTGGCGAGGAAGGCTCCGGCAAACCAGCCCAGGAAGGTGGCCTCCCCAAACTCCCAGCGGGGGACGATGTCGGGGACGGTGTCGTCCCAGAAGTCGAGGACGGTGTTGTAGGCGACCCAGGAGACAGGTGCCAGGGTGGCCATCCCCGCTGTGCCAAGCGCCGCTCCCCCAGCAAGCAGGAGCCGCCGCTTCAGCCCAGGTTTGTCCTGGCAGGGTCTCCAGCCCTCCAGCCCCAGGGCGGCGAGAAGACACCCCAGCAGCCCCAGGCCGTTGGAGAGGCACATCAGGAGGCGGGAGACGCGCAGCTCGGGCGGCAGTGCCAGGAAGGAGCCGTGGGCTTGGCACTCAACCACCCCCTCCTCCCGGGCGATGCAGACCTGCCAGAGCCCCATGGTCCACACCTCCAGCTCATTCAGCTCCAAGTTGAGGTTCTTCCAGAGCGGCACGAAAGTGGTGACGCAGGAGGAGACAAACCCGAGGAGGGCCATCAGCATCCCCCCAGCCTGCGCCTTCACCTGCCAGCTCCTGGCCATGCTAATGCCGCCGGTGACCCTGCGTGCCGGGCCTCGATAAGCCACCCTGGGCGGCGGCCGTGGGCATTAACGCTTGTGGAGCAGCGTCCGCCCCACCGCCAGCCGCGTCTGGCGCCCGGGGGAGCAGATTCAAGCCTGTTGCTCCAACGCCGGGGTGTGGCCTCGGTCATTTTCCAGCCGTTGTTGGTTTTTCCGCACTAAAAGGAAAGCATGCCTGGCTCGTCAGGAAAAGCCGGGTACGTCCCTGCATGACTGCGGGCCAGGTCCCATGGCTGCCTTGCTGTGCCCAGGAGGGTTAAGCTGGAGCATGCAAATCCTCCGAGCTCCAGCCACCCTGAAGCGAGGGCCTTGGCAGGGAAAGTGCCTGGCAGCAGCAGCTGCTCCAGACGTGGTGGGACACAGAGGCGATGCTGAGGGAGGATGCAGGCAGTGGAGAGCCAGTATCAGGCTCTTCTCAGGAGGGTTTGAGGCATTGACCCTTATTTGGGCATTAAATAAACATGCCAAGGAGCCTTCAAGAGCTGCATCAAGGACAGGGTGGCCAAGGGTGTGTCTTTGCCCACTGCTCACAGGTGGGTACCCATTGCCCCTTCCTGCACCCAGCACCTCACTGCAGGGCAAGGGCCTTGCTGCTTGATGTGAGCAAGCTCTTGCCTGGGAGAAGATACCATGCTCCAAAAAAAAACACAGATGGGGAAAATCCCAACTTTGTGCTGGTGCTCGGCTCCCATCTGCCCCTGCGTGCATCCCCTCTGTGGAGCCCAGCTCGCAGATTCATCTTCCCTGGGAGATTAGCGACTAATCTCTCCTTCATCTGCCGTCTTTCTTATCACCAGGAGCATCAGGGACCAAGATGGAAATTACTGAGTCCTCCTGGTGCCGGGGGTCCAGCTGCAGTGAGCATCAGGGGCACATTTGCAGGGGGGGTTCTCAAATGGAGGGGGCAAGGGAGCACGGACCACCTGGAGCACGGACCGGGCGGGAGAGAGAGGATGTTTTCTAGCCCTTCTTGATGGTCCTGTCCCCAGAAGCAGGCAGGGAGTATCATCCTGAGAGCGAGAGCTGGGAAATCCGCTGGGAAACCCGCTGGGAAACCCCTCCTGCTCCTTCCCCCGGGCATCAGGGGCACCCCGCTCCTTCCGATTAAATCGTCTCGAGGTAATTGTGTCTGTCATTGAGACAGATTAACGGGCGACCTTCTGCCGCTGGAGCAGGATTGGTGGCCGCAGCCGAGCTCCTCGTCCTTCCCTCCCACTGGCCGCGGTGGCTCAGCCCGACGGAGGATTCCCATCCGCAACCAGTGGGAAGATGCCCGGTGGCGGCCGGGGAGGAGCGGGAGCCACGAGCGGAGAACAACGTCCGCTGGCCCAGCAGCTGCTCTGCCTGGACATGAGGTGGGTGCCCTCTCGCCCGGGGTCTGCACAGGGCTGGGGGCCGGGAGGTTGGCCTTGCGGACCTCTGCTCCCACTGCGGGGCAGTGGCAGGAGATGCCGTGGGAGTGGTCCTGCCCCGGGGCACCAGCGGGGGCTGCTCGGAGGAGGCAGAGCGCCCACGCTCCCCATGCCCGGCCCGGTGGGTGGCTGTTCTCCAGGCGGCATTTCCAGGAACGTGACTTGCCACCACATCTCCCCGTGGGGACCTGGCCTGGACTTGGCCCATCCCAAGGAGCCCAGCAATGGGGTCCACACCTCAATCACGGGTTGTCCTTCCTGCCATGCTTGGGGGCTGCCCATTTGTGCTCAAAGCTTGTGAGAGCTCTGGCGGTTGCAGCCATGGCCTGGGACAAGTGCAGAGCATGGCCGCCAGCCCTTGCTCGGAGCCTGCTGCTGCCGGGGCTGCTTCCAATGGAGGCGGACGCCTCCTTCCCGGCCTCTGCAATGCAATTATGGCTCCTAATGGGCTTAGCCATCTGGTGCCAGCCCATATCCGCCCCGGAACAGCTCCATGACAGACACATGCACTGCTGGGCAAGGGCAGCTCTATCAGACCCTGGCCCATGGGGATACGGAGAGGGGTCGGAGCCCCGTGCCACCTTCCATGTCCACAATAACTCCCTCCTTTGTGTCCCCTGCAGTAGGACCCTGCACCCGACCCGGGGCTGAGCCCCAGCCCCGGCACCGCCATGGTGCTCCCCTGCGCCCACAACAGCGTCGTTGGTGGCAGCGGCGGCAGCAGCTGGCTGGTGCCCGAGGAGCCCCGCGGCCGCAGCAACTCCATCCCCCGGGCACAGACCCCCACTGCCAAGCACATGCTGGCGTACCTGCCCCGGCCGCCCACCGACACCAGCCAGTACGGCACCTTCCCCCAGGAGGTATGGCTTGCGCTGGGGCTCTTGGGCGTCTGCTGGGCAGGATGCCGCCGGGCGGGTGTGGGTGTTGGAGGTGATTTCTCACCGACGGGCTCCTTTCTGCCCTGCAGCCTGAACTCCCAGTCACCCCCGGGGCTCTGGCAGAGGATAGCTGGCAGCAAGCCAGCAGTGCTGCTGCCAAGAGAAGCACCCAGATGCCAAACTACCCATCCCTACCCTGCCACGGCGTCATCATCCCCAGCGAGCCGTCCCTGCTGCTGAGCCATGGCAGTGTGGCTGCCCAGCACCGTCCCAGCGATCTGCCCCGGTGTCCACCGGCTGCCCTGCGGGAGACGGGCGCCCAGTGGTACCCGCTGCACGCGCTGAGCGTGCCCAACATCCCCAGCTCGGCACGCAGCAGGACCTCCGCCCGCAGCAGCGCCGCCGCCACTGTGCCCGCACCGGAGGGGCTGCCGGGCCGGTGCCGCAAGCTGCTGGAGGAGGACAGCCCCATGGTCCAGGCTGGCAAGCGGCAGCGGCAGCGCTACGTGACAAAGGTGGGCAAGTGCCAGGTGAACCTGGGCAACATCCAGGACAAGAAGCGGTTCCTCTCAGACATTTTCACCACCATTGTGGACCTCAAGTACCGCTGGTTCCTCTTCGTCTTCATGATGTGCTACATCATCACCTGGGTGGTCTTTGGCACCATCTACCTCTTTGATGCCTGGGTGCGGGGCGATGTCTGGCATCAGGGCGATCCCGAGTGGCAGGCATGCATCGAGAACGTGGATGGCTTCATCTCTGCCTTGCTCTTCTCAGTGGAAAGCCAGCGGACCATCGGCTACGGCTCCCGGATGGTGACAGCCAACTGTGCTGAGGGCGTCATCCTGCTGATGGCACAGTCCATCGTTGGCTCCATGATCGATGCCCTGATGGTGGGCTGCATGTTCGTCAAGATCTCTCGGCCCAAGAAGCGTGCCCAGACCCTCATCTTCAGCAAGAACTGTGTCATCTCTCGCCGGGATGAAAAGCTCTGCCTGATGTTTCGTGTGGGGGACCTGCGAGAGAGCCACATGGTGGATGCCAAGATCCGAGCCAAGCTGATCAAGTCCAGGCAGACAGCCGAGGGGGAGTTCATCCCCCTGGAGCAGTCAGAGCTGAACCTGGGCTATGACACGGGGGAGGACCGCCTGTTCCTGGTGGAGCCTCAGATCATCTGCCACATCATCGACTGCCGCAGCCCCTTCTGGGACATGTCAGCTGAGTCGCTGCGTCGGGAGCAGTTTGAAATCATCATCATCCTCGAGGGCATTGTGGAAGCCACAGGCAAGTGGGCAAGAGGGGTGGGATGGGGATGGGTGGCTCCCCTGGGGTCCTGGACATGCTGGGTGAAGCCAAGCTTGGGGCTGGCATCCTGGCAAGAGATGCCTGGGGCCAAAACCAGCTCCCTCCTGGCAAGGGGTGACCCTGGGGCTGGAAGCCCCTTGTTAGGCAGCAGGTGCCCCGGTGCTCTGCCCACTGGCGGCGGCTCAGCTGTTGTCTCACCACAGGAATGACGTGCCAAGCCCGCACCTCATACACAGAAGATGAGATCCTCTGGGGATACCGCTTTGAGCCCTGCATGTCCCTGGAGAAAGGCGCCTTCCGGGTGGACTACAGCCGCTTCGAGATGACCTTCGAGGTGCAGACCCCGGCGGTCAGCGCCAAGGAGCTGCAGGAGCTGCGGGAGCTGGAGCAGCAGGAGCACTCCACGCTCAGCCTCTACTGGGACCACCTCCTGCAGCCCTGCGTCCCGCCGGGCACCGGACCCGGCCCGGAGGCCTTCGGTGGGCTCAGCATCCCCGGCAATGCCGTCGAGGGTGGCGAGGACGAGCGGCTGGAGCGGGGGGCCAGGACCTGAGCCACAACCAGGGAGCCCTGGGATGAGACGCCCGGTGGTGCCCTCCATGTGCCCAGTGGGTGGCCGGCGGAGGGTCCCGCGCCGACAGTGCCATAGCCCACCCTCCCTCGGCGGGGCTGAGCCCTCCTGCCCCCCGCCCTCGCCCCCACCCCGGCAGCAGCTGCCTCCAGCTACTTTTGCAAGGTTTTTTCTTTGGAACCAGGGACACAAGACCCGAACTACGGGGGATTAAAGTTTCTTGATGAAAAAGCCACAGAAATGGCTCTGCTGAGTGTGCATTGTTTGCTGGCATGTCACGGGGGTTACTCAGCCCCTGGAACATGAGCTGGGGGAGATGAGAGCCAGGTGGGGGGGGGAGGGGGGCACACTCCTGCACCCCCAGTACCAGAGCATCACCCCCAGCCACCGCGGGACCCCAGAGACCCGCCAGGCCCACAGCCCCGGGGCTGTGACCCTGCACAAGGCTCCAGGACCGCCCTCTGCCCCCCAGATGGCTCCAGGACCCCCACCATGGCCCCAGACATTGCCCCTGGCACACCCAAACTAGCTCCCAGCCCCATAAGTGCCCCAGGCCCCCCTACAGACATGGGTACCCCCCAAACGGACACCCCTTTTCCCCCAGCTCCATATGTGGCTCCAGGACCACACCCAGGGGTTGGTGCTGGTGGTACTGGGGTGTCTGGGGCAGCCCATGGCCAGCTCGTGCCTCCACCAGCCCCAGCTGCCAGGACTGGGCTGGCTGGGCTGGGCTCAGCTCCGGCACAGACTGTGGCTGGAGCCCGCAGCCTCGGTGCCGCGCAGAATGGGGCCCTTTGGGTACCGTCACACAGCGCAGCGGGGATGGGCTGGGCTGCAGCACAGGCCCAGGGCAGACGAGACCCTTCTGGGGCCCTCCCATGCCGCCTTCGCTCCTTGGTCATTAAAGCACCCGTAGCTCGACCCAGGAGGTCACGGTGGGTGTTGTTCAGCTCATTTGCCCCCCACCAGCCTCAGTCTGCTGAGCGGGCAGCGCCCGAGCGGCTGGGGAGGCACCAGGGGTGCAGCTGCTTCGGGGAGGGCTGCAGGTGTGTGTAGGGACACGGCAATCTTTGTGTTACAGCTGCATCAGGGGGTGTTCAGCTGCACAGACCCCCCCCGCCCGGGCTCCTGCAGGTTCCCGCTGCTCCAGAGGCCTGGAACGATGGCGGCAGCACCGAACCCCGGTGGGGCTGGGGGGCCGCGCGCACACAAACCCCCGGCGCCGCTGTCGCATGTATAGAGGCATACACGCAGCACGTACCCAAAACACCCCCCAAAAAAACCACCAACACAACAAACCCATAACCCTTAAAAAAAACCACAAACCCAACGTGGGGTTTTTGGGTGGTTTTTTTGTATTTTTTATGCAACTGCAAAGAGGTGCTTATGCATGCAAACGAGACATGTGATAATTTGCATAGTAATTGCCCGATTAAAGTGTCGTTTGACTCTATTCCGCGCGTCTAGCGCATCAGTTACGTGTCTTTGATGTTCGAGTGAGCTCGCAGCCAGCCCAAGGCCCGTTCTTGGGCAGCCGCTCGCGGAGACCCTGTGTCCGTCTGTCCCCGTGTCCATCTGTCCCGGCGTCCGTCTGTCCCCGTGTCCATCTGTCCCAGTGTCCGCCTGTCCTGGTGTCTCGGTGTCCGTCCGTCCCGGCGTCTGCCTGTCCTAGCGTCCATCTGTCCCGGTGTCCGCCTGTCCCGGTGTCCCTGCAGGGCTCCTCCTCTCCGCCAGGGGTCGCTGCCGCCCGCCCGCCGCCCTCTGCCCCGCCCCCGGCCGCGCGCCAAAAGCACCCGCCCCCCGCAGCGCGACTTCCGGCGCGTGCCCGTGACGTCATTGTGGAGCGACGCGCTGACGCGCAGTGCTGTTGGCGGCGGAGGTGAGCGCGGCGGGTCCGGTAAGCGCCGAGCGGGGCCCAGCGCCGCGGCTCGCGGCCCGAGGCAGCGGATCGGGGCCCGGGCCCTGACGGCGGCTCTTCCCCCACAGCCCTGCCCGCCCCCTCCGCATGGCGCGGCCCTGAGGGGCGATGACCGACCAGGAGAACAACAACAGCATCTCCAGCAACCCCTTCGCCGCCCTCTTCGGCTCCATCGCCGACGCCAAGCACTTCGCCGCCGTCCAGAAGCAGCAGCAGCTGCGGCAGCTCAGAGGTGCGGGGGGGTTGCGGGCGGCAACGTCGCTTCCCCCGCCGGGACCGGAGGAGCTTCCCCCGCCGGGACCCTGAGCCGCTCCTGGTTTGCAGGTGATGAGACGTCGGTCAGCCAGGATGACTCCGACAACAGCGTCTCGGAGAGCCTGGACGACTGCGACTACTCGGTGGCGGAGATCAGCCGCTCGTTCCGCTCGCAGCGGGAGCTCTGCGAGCAGCTCAACATCAACCACATGATCCAGAGGATCTTCCTCATCACCCTCGACAACAGTGAGCGCTGGGAACCCTCTTTATTGTCGCAGGGGTCCTGCCCTGGGGGCGTTGCGGGCTGGGGAGCGCTGTTGTGCTGGGCAGAGCTTGCCAGATCCATCCCAGCCTGGGGGGGGACGCTGGGAGGGGGAAGGTGCCTCTGCGCAGCAGCTCATGACAGGCACGGGCAGGGCCCTGCCTGCAGGTTCCACGGCGTGCTGGCATGCTCCCGTCAGTTTGGGTGGAATGGGTCACTCTGCGCTTTTCCCAGGTGACCCCAGCATGAAAAGCGGGAACGGGATCCCAGCGCGCTGTGTCTATCTGGAAGAAATGGCCGCGGACCTGGATGACCAGGACTGGCTGGACATGGACAATGTCGAGCAGGTGGGGCCACCGGTGTTCCATTTGCTTTGGCAACGGGAACTGAGCCACATAATGAGGACATAATGTCCTCGCAGGGCAGAGGCGATAACGTGTCCTGAATGCAGCCTGTGTGCCCAGGCCTGGAGCTGCTGGGTGCAGCTCTGCTGGAAATGGCTGTGGGGTTTTTTGGGTACAACACTGAGAAAGATTTAGGATTTGTGTCTTGGAGCCCCTCTTCTGGGAGGCTGCAGAGTTTGATGTGGGGCAGATCGGCTGGGGACAGGGAGGGGAGCAAACCTGGCTGGGATGGGGAGGGAGAGAACGCTGGTGTGTGGTGTGGGAGGCAAACGTTGCAGCGCTGTCTCTTGGGCTGCTGAACAACACATTGATCAGTGTTAGGCATGCTCTCAGCTTCACCTGCAGACACAATGGGAATGTTTTGGCAGGTTTTCTATTAGGATTGCTGTTGCTCTTAAAGAAGACGTTGTTTGGTAGAGAAACGAGTCTGCAGGCTCTTGGTGTTATTTAATGAGGGACAGAGCTCTTCCAGGCAGAAATAATTCAGCGTGTGGTGATGTGGGGTGTTTTTTCTGGGTGGGATTGTCCTGAGCTGGGTTGTTTCATGTTCTGTCCCTCTTCGCTGGTGCCAGGCCCTGTTCACCCGGTTGCTGCTGCAGGAACCTGGCAACCACCTGATCCACATGACCTCGGCCAGCACGCAGAACCTCTCAGCTGACCGTGACGCCGGGGAGAGGCAGATCCTGCGCTACCTCTACGCCTGCTTCCAGCGGGCAAGAGAGGAGGTGGGCAGGGGCTCCGGAGGGAGGGGGCAGCTCTGAGGTGACCTAGGTGGGGTTTTACTGGCTACAGGCAGGTGCCCGGGCCTCAACTCTGCCTCGTTCTCCCTGCACAGATAACCAAGGTTCCTGAGAACCTGCTGCCCTTTGCTGTGCGCTGTCGGAACCTGACCGTGTCCAACACTCGCACTGTCCTCCTCACCCCAGAGATCTATGTCAACCAGAACGTGTACGAGCAGCTGGTGGACCTGATGCTGGAGGCACTGCGAGGGGCACGTAAGTCCAGCCACTGCCCCGCACGTTGAGCTTGTGGGAAGAGCATCATGGGGTCAGGCAAAGCTCTGGCTCCTCGCGTTGCTACAAGGGCGGGTTGCACTTAGGTCACAGCGTGGTACAGGCACTGAGCTTTGGCTGTTGGAGTATTGCAGTAACAGCCTTGTTTCCTCATCAGACTTCGAGGATGTGACTGAGTTCCTTGAAGAGGTGATAGAAGCCTTGACAATGGACGAGGAGGTGCGGACCTTTGGGGAGGTCATGGTTCCTGTGTTTGACATACTCCTGGGCAGAATCAAGGACCTGGACCTCTGCCAGATCCTGCTGTACACATACCTCGACGTGCTCCTCTACTTCACTAAGCAGAAGGACATCGCCAAGGTGGGTGCCTCAGCTGGACCCAGAGCTCCCGTGGGTTCTGTTTGTGGGGCTGTGTTTATAGGACTTAGTCTGTTGAGCTGACAGTGCAGCGTAACAACACCTGGTTTGTGTGTGCTTACCCCTTTCCTCCTTTCTGACAGCCTGTCCTAATCCCATAAGAGTGGTTTTGGTTTTCACAACAGTCAGCGTGTCCCGCTATATTCCCCAGGTTTTTGCAGGCTACATCCAGCCCAAGGATCCCAGCAACGGGCAGATGTATCAGAAGACTTTGCTGGGCACCGTTTTAAACATCTCCTGCTTGTTGAAGACCCCTGGCTTGGTGGAGAGCCATGGCTATTTCCTGAACCCGTCCCGGTCCAGCCCTCAGGAGATCAAAGTGCAGGAATCCAACATCCACCAGGTGGGCTGTGGCGGGGTGGTTCTGCTTCCCCCCTGCGTCTGGTAACATGCAAATGGCTTCTCCCGCTTCCTGGGGTTGTTGTAACACGAGTCTTAGTCATGTTTGATCAAAGTGGTGTTCCAAGCTTTGGGAAGAGGGTGGGGTGTACTTGTGGAGAAGATATCAGCCCCATAACTTTTGAGGTGCTGCAAGAAGGTCATCCACATTAGGGGTGGTAATCACTGGGAAGCAGGTCTCAGTACCTGTCCTGTAATTAAAACACTAATTGACTCCCTAGCACAGAAAGCAGCAGGCAACATTCTCTCTCATTATGATAGCAAACAGGGAAGCAGTGCTAGGAGGATCTTCAGGAACATTTCAGAATGAGGGAAGTATCAGGATACAGATACAGGAGTGACCTCAGGTATAGAGGTGGTCACAGAGAGGGGCTTTCCCTGCGTCATGTGCTTTCACCCTTGAGGTGTGGGATGCAGCCTGGAACCAGGAGACCTCCAAGAGTGTTAATGGTTGGAGAGGCAAAATAGCCTCTCAACCATGTTCTGTTCCCTATAACAGTTCATGGCCCAGTTCCATGAGAAGATCTACCAGATGCTGAAGAACCTGCTGCAGTTGTCTCCAGAGACAAAGCACAGGATCCTCTCCTGGCTGGGAAACTGCCTCCATGCCAACGCAGGCCGCACCAAGATCTGGGCCAACCAGATGCCGGAGATCTTCTTCCAGATGTATGCCTCAGATGCCTTCTTCCTCAACCTGGGAGCTGCTCTCCTCAAGCTGTGCCAGCCCTTCTGCAAACCAAACTCTCCACGGCTGCTCACCTTCAACCCCACCTACTGTGCCCTCAAGGAGCTGAATGAGGAGGAGAGGAGGAGCAAGAATGTACACATGAAAGGTTCGCCCACTCCTTGGGGACCTCCTAGGTCCTCATCTCTCCCAGGAGAGTTAAAGGTGTCAGAGGAGCAAGGGGAGAGTGGAGTCCATGAAGCTGCCACCAGTTGCTTTGTCTTCAGCAGCGGCCCCCTGAGCCCCTCTTCACTTGAGCCCTCTCCTTGCCACGCTACGGGGCAGGACTTGATGCAGAGATGCTTTTCATTCCAGGTTTGGAGAAGGAGACATGCTTGATCCCCGCCATGAGTGAGCAAGAGCCAGAGTTTGCGAACAGCTACAACCTGGTGACGGAGAACCTGGTCCTTACGCAGTACACCCTGCACTTGGGGTTCCACAGGTAACGCTCTCAGCACTGTTCTCTGCCTGTGTACCTGTAAACTTGTAGTAAATCCTCAGAGCAGAGACTGGGCCGCTTGAACTATTCAGTTCTTTTCACCACATGTTTTCACTGACGTTTGAGCCTCAGGCTGCCTGATTTTGGAAAGAAACTTTGTTCACTGTTGCTCACAGTCAACCCCAACAGTCTTAGGAGTTCTGGGTTATTTACAGACCCAAAGCAGCCGAGCGCTGGGTGTCTGTGAGTCGCTCGGTTCCCTGTCTCCTGGGGGAATGCTGGTGTCTCACGTCTGTTGGGAAGCGTCTCTGTGCAGAGCCCCTGCCCGCTGCGAGCTCTGCAAACCGCCCCGGTAAGTGGCGGCGCGTGAAGCAGAAAGGCGAGGTCACCCTGCCTTTCCAGGAACAAGTTTTCTGGACACCAGAACACTATTTTTCTCAGCTTCTCTCTGCAAATCGTTGCCTGGATACTGTGAGGTCACTGCTGATCCAAACACCATCCCCTTCTGGTTTATTCTCTAAATATAGAAACTGATGAAAAGTTATGCAAGTGGCTCGTTGCTGGGAAACTGGAAATGTCATCTCATGGGTGTTGCTGGGGCTTGCCGCATCCCCGGCCTCGGCGACCAGAGGGGCTGGCAGCTGCTTGGGCTCTCTGTCCACGCCCCTGCTGAGCCTTTGCAGCTGTCTTCAGTTTTCCAGGCTGCTCTGAGGTTCCTCAGCCAGGTCTGGGGTCCTCCCGAGCCCTGGCTTCTGCTGCTCTAAAGGGTTCCTGTGCTGGCACCCAAGACAGATTATCCATATGTAATGGTTTGAGCTGGAATGTGCATGACTTTTGTCCTCGTAAGCAGGATAACAACGTGTGCTGGTTACACATTGCTTAGGCAGCCTGCGTGTCTTGTTGCGTCCCATGGTTGATCGTTCAACTTGATGATCTTGAAGGTTTCTTCCAACCAGAAGGATTGTGTGATTCCATGATCCCCTTCCTCTCCTATTTTCCGGGCAGGTTGCATGACCAGATGGTAAAAATAAACCAAAGTCTTCACCGCCTGCAAGTGGCATGGCGAGAAGCTCAGCAGAGCTCCAGCCCTGCTGCCGACAGCCTCAGGGAGCAGTTCGAACGCCTGATGACCATCTATCTGTCCACCAAGACAGCAATGACAGAGCCACAGATGCTGCAGAATTGCCTGAACCTGCAGGTGTCCATGGCGGTGCTGCTGGTGCAGCTGGCCCTTGGGAACCGCGGGACAGAGCCGCTCCAGCTCAGCTTCCCACTGCCCGAGGTGGAGCACAGCGCCTTGGCCTACGTGCCAGGTGAGGCCTTTTCCTACCTTGGAAAAGAAAGGTTCCAGTGCATCAGGAGGTGTAGGGAAGGACAGTCACAACTCCAAGCTGTTGGCAACGAGGTCAGAAGCTCCAGAGAAAGCTGGGACCTCTGGGCAGTGGTTTCAGTTGTCCAGCTGTTCTCTTCCCCTGTGGTTTTCTGGTGTAACTGTGTGCACCCTGGGCATTGCTTCTTTGGTCAGGCTGGGCATCCTTCATGACTGTGATGTTCTGATACAGCTCGTTAGTTCCCAGAACGTTCATCAGCACTGGGGCAATGAGGGGAGAGTAGGTGGGAGGCTGGAAAAGGGCAGAAGGAGCTGCCTAAGGAGGAACCCACACACTGTCTCTGTTTGCAGAATTCTTTGCTGATAATTTGGGTGACTTCTTCATTTTCCTGCGGCGTTTTGCTGATGATATCTTGGAGACTTCGGCCGATTCTCTGGAGCACATCCTTCACTTTGTTACTGTGTTCATGGGTGATGTGGACAGGTATGTACAGCCCCGGGTATTACCTGCAGAGCACCCAGAGGGGAACACGCAAGTAGGAATGGTCAGAGATGCCTTGAGGTTTGGTTTAACCACCACAACTGGGTTGATCTCTTTGGAAAAGCAAGCTCCTGTCCGCAGGAGGCCCAGCAAGCATGGCCCGTCTGAAGGACGTGTGGAATTAGGGGTCTAAACACTTGTTTGGCTGCATTATTCAGGAGCCATTTCAGGACTTGTCACAGGAAGCTGTGGGGATCGATCTGTTTGTGGTGTCTATGAAGCCGTCTGTGATAACTGAGCACTGAACACAACTGAGTAGTTTTATCGATCCTCCTGGTGGGACATCACCACACACGCTACGTTTCTGCCATTCCTTTGTTTGTACTTGCATGTGTAAATACAGTGAACACGCAGCGGCAGGAGCAGATGGAGATTTCACATAGTGGGTGGCTCCTGCTGTCCCCAGGAGATGGCGGCTGCAGTTCTCCTTGGCAGCACCCCACAGCCAGGCCTGGGGCAGTGGTTGGGTGCTGCCCCACACGTGCCCCAGAGGAGTTACACCCTCAGCTCCATGGCCTGCGCTGGACAGAGGCTCAAGCGGGTGCTGCTGCAGGGATGGGCGCAGCTCCTAGTGTGTTTGTCGAGCACCTCAGTCCTGCGCCCTGGCCCTCACACCACCCTGGATTTGATTTGTTGTTTATCTTTGCAGGATGAAGAACCCTCACCTGCGAGCCAAGCTGGCTGAGGTGTTGGAAGCTGTGATGCCTCACTTAGACCAGGCCCAGAACCCGCTTGTCTCGAGCGTGTTTCATCGCAAGCGCGTGTTCTGCTCCTACCAAAACGCTGCCCACCTCGCCGAGGCGCTGATCAAAGTCTTTGTGGATATCGAGTTCACCGGTAAGCGCGAAAAGGGAAAAGCAGCTTTCCTTCTGTAACACCTCTGGGGGGAATGTCTCTAGGGTTTGAAAACAGACAGAGCTGTTTGTGCTTTGTGAAGCTGCTCGGCCGTGTGGGGCAGGCAGCATTCCAGCAAAGCGTCTGGCATGTGCAGAACTGTGGATCTAGAAAGTAAAGCCTCCAGAGCTCGAGTTTCTCAGCTCAGCTGCACCTTCTAACGTGGATCAGTTGTGCTCTTCTGGATCGGTGACAGGTTTCACTGGCTGTTGTGGGAGCAGGGTTGTTACTTTACACAGACTGAAAGGCGTCAGCAGCCCCTGCCTGTGCCCACTGCCCTCTGGACTTGTGCTTTCGTCTAGGTGACCCACACCAGTTTGAGCAGAAGTTCAACTACCGCCGCCCCATGTATCCCATCCTGAGGTACATGTGGGGCACAGACTCATACCGGCAGAGCATAAAGGTGAGGCAGCGTGTGTGTGTTCGGCTTGGTGTGGAGCGTGCAGATCCGTGTCCTGCCAGCAGGCCAGTGCCGCGGAACTCACCGTTCACTCGTCTCTGGCAGGCACTGGCTGATTACGCCTCTGAGAACCTGGAGGCGATGAACCCACCGCTCTTCCTCCGCTTCCTCAATTTGCTGATGAACGATGCCATTTTCCTGTTGGATGAAGCCATACAGGTAGGGCTGAGGGCTGGAGCCAAGAGGAGCACGGGGGCTGTTTGCTGAGCTGGCATGGAGCAGCGTGCTGGGGCAGCGGTGAGGAGCTCTGCCCGCTGCTCGCAGGTGGGCTCTGAACAACCTCTGTGGGTTGGAATTATTAAACCCCCAGAAACTTTCCACAGGTGCTTGGTCCAAACAAAGGCCTTTTGTTTCCTTTGGGTTGACGAGGCGGTACTGGGTGAACTTGTGTCCCAGTGTGTGGCTTTTTTGGGGAGCTTTTACCTGCCACAGAACCAGTTGTCAGGCAGATAGGACGGGCGATGTGGATATTGCCCCTCTGGTTGTGAACCTTTACAGACTTTCTACAGTTTCCCACCCAAATGCATGTTCTGTGTTTTGCAAAATGTGTGGTTGCGAGAGGTCCTTCCAAGCACACTGTGGTACCTTTCGCATCCCGAATCATCCCCTCTCAGCCCAGCACAGTGTGGAACGGGCCTGGCCTGTTCTCCCAGCACCTCCCTGCCATGTCGTTGCAGTACCTCAGCAAGATTAAAGTCCAGCAGATCGAGAAGGACCGTGGCGAGTGGGACGGGCTGTCACAGGAGGCTCGCCGTGAGAAGGAGTCAAGCCTGCAGATGTTTGGGCAGCTGGCACGCTTCCACAACATCATGTCTAACGAAACCATCGGCACTCTGGCCTTCCTGACCTCAGGTAGGAACAGCAGTCCCTCTGCCCACCGCGACCCTGCGAGCGGGTGTCGGGCTGAGGGACCCGGGTGGGATCACTGGGGCTCATGGAACCGCTGGCTTCTCTTCCAGAAATAAAGTCTCTGTTCGTGCACCCCTTCCTGGCCGAGCGCATCATCTCCATGCTCAACTACTTCCTGCAACACCTGGTTGGGCCTAAAATGGGAGCTCTGAAAGTCAAGGACTTCAGTGAGTTCGACTTCAAGCCACAGCAGCTTGTGTCTGACATCTGCACCATCTACCTGAACCTTGGGTAGGTGACAAGGGAGAGCTGGCACCTGGGGTTGCAGCAGCCATCTGGGAGCCATCCTGACGAGCAGAGCCCCATGGACCCCTCTGTCACAGGGCAGGAGCTTCCCTTCTGGGAATCGCACTAACATAATCACTCCTTGTGCTTTCCACAGTGGGCCTTTTGAAGTGTGCGCTGTGCTCTTTTGTCAGGAGAAAGTTACTGTCTAGCTTTTCTCTTGCTTTGAGCTCTGCTGCAGTAAGAGCTGTTGTGAGGACAGCGTTTTGCAGCCCCATAAATGTGGATTCTTGAACCTTTGCTCTCTTCTTACCGGTGGTCCAGGGATGAAGAGAATTTCTGCGCTACAGTGCCCAAGGACGGCCGCTCCTACTCTCCGATGCTCTTTGCCCAGACCGTCCGGGTTCTGAAGAAGATCAACAAGCCCGGCAACATGATTGTGTCCTTCAGTAACCTGGCTGAGAGGATCAAGGTGAGAACCGCAGGGAATTTAAGCGCACGAGGAAAAGGTAGAGCTGGGTCCTGGTGTCCTTCTCCATCTGTGTGTCACTGTGCCCATGCTGTGGAGCTGGATCTCTGGGAGCAGGGTGTGCACCGAGGCTCAGGCCGGGCAGCTGGGAGGGCTCCCAGCCCCTGGGGACCTGTCACTGCTTTAGCTACATTTGGGAGCAGACCTGGGTTTAAGGAACAGGGAGAGCAAGTCCCTAAAAGCGGCGCTGGGGGCCAGTCTCTTGCAGACCGCCAGCAGCAGGAGGAGGAGACGTACGCGGATGCCTGTGATGAGTTCCTGGATCCGATCATGAGCACCCTGATGTCAGACCCTGTGATCCTGCCCTCCTCCCGCGTCACCGTGGACCGGTCGACGATAGCCCGGCACCTCCTCAGGTACACAGCGTGGGCCTCCTGCCTTAAGGATTTCTGGGGAGCAGTGATTCCTCCTGTCCTCTCTGCCTCTTTTTTTGTCATTCTAGTGCTGGGACTGCCCACGTAAACCTTGATGCTTTTGTCTTGCAGTGACCAGACAGATCCTTTCAACCGGAGCCCCCTCACAATGGACCAGATCAGACCAAACACGGAGCTCAAAGAGAGGATCCAGCAGTGGCTTGCAGAGAGGAAGAAGCAGAAGGAGGAGCTGGAAGACACACTGGACTGAGAATTGGGATTTCATCCTTGACGCACAAGGGCTGGCAAGAGAAACACTTTGCAAGGTAGTGGATGGAGCTCCAGAGCAACTTGCCACCTTAATGAAGAGCGCAATTAGTGTTTTGCCATCACCTCCAGGGTCCCTCCTGGGGCCTCCCCTTCCACCTTTTTTTCTGTCTCTTCCTTTCAAGACTTTAATACTAAGACTTTCCACTGCACTACAGCTTTGAGCCTCTGCCTCGGGGGAAGGCCACGGCCTCCTCCGCCTGGCCCCGCGCCCGGCCCTCTGTTACTTGTTCTTAGTGTTGCCCACGTTCTGTTCCAGCGACACCAAAAACCCCCCTGTCCTGTTGCCCTGTTTAACCTCCGTAAGGTGACAGCGATGCTGCTGCAGCCGCTCCCTGGGCGAGAGCAGGGTGCAGACGGGAGGAGCACGGTTATGCTACGTGTACGTGGCAGGTTTCATTTCCAAATGATGGCTGGGAAGGGAGAGGCGTTGGGAATTAAACAGAGAGATGATACGGAAGAGATGCTTTGTGATGAGCTTCATGCTAGATATTTAGACTTTTGAAGGTCCCTTTCACCCCAAAGCAGCCCGCGCTTGGTTCCGTGGCCTCACAGCGGGCGGTGGAGGGCTGGGAGCTGCAGCGAAGCCCCCCGGTTGTGGTCTGGGGGCCGCCGGTCCCCGGGGTAACGGCACCGCCCGGGTCCCGAACCGGCCGCTCTGAGGCGCCTTCGGATCCGCCCCGCGCACGTGTCGCGGGGTCCTCGCCCGGCGATGTGATATCGCCCCTTGCGCCACGACGGAGCGACCGGGCCGACGATTTTCATCGATTTCACCACGCCGTCGCCGACCGCCTGTACGGAGCGCTGCGCCGACCGACCTGCGGCCTCGTACGCGTGCCGGAGACGGCGCACCGCGCGATCTCGGCGCCCATCTACGCGGGCC
>JAVSBS010021506.1:0-28345 GCA_033124195.1 Coracias cyanogaster
TCTCTGGGCACCCGGTTCTCATGCTCTGCTGCCCTCAAAGTAAAGAAGTTCCTCTTCATGTTTAGATGGAACTTCCTATGTTCAAGTTTGTGCCTGTTACCTCTTGTGTCCTGTCACTGAGCACCACTGAAAAAAGACTGGCCCCATTCTCCTAGTACCCACACTTTAAGTATTTATAAGCATTGAAAAGATCCCTCCTCAGTCTTCTCCAGGCTAAAAATCCCCAAGTCCCTCAGCCTTTCTTCATAAGAGAGATGTTATTGTCCCCTAATCATACTTGTAGTCTTTTGCCATACCCTCAGCAGTTCCCTGTCCTTTTTGAACCGAGGAGCCCAGAACTGGACACAATACTCCAGATGTGGCCTCACCAGGGCAGAGTAGAGGGGGAGGAGAACCTCCCTCAACCTGCTTGCCACATTCCTCTTGGTGCACCCCAGGATGCCATTGGCCTTCTTGGCCACAAGGGTACATTGCTGGTTCATGGTTAACCTGTTGTCCACCAGGGCTCCCAGGTCTCTTTCCACAGAACTGCTTTCCAGCAGGTCAGCCCCTAAGCTGTACAAGTGCATGGAGTTATTCCTCCCCAGGTGCAGTACCCCACACTTGCCCTTGTTGAATTTCACAACATTACTCTCTGCTCAACTTTCCAGCCTGTCCAGGTCACGCTGGATGGCAGCACAGCCTTCTGGTGTGTCAGCCACCCCTCTTGGTTTTGTGTCATCAGCAAACTTGCTGAGGGTGCACTCCATCCCTTCCTCCGGGTCGTTGATGAATACATTGAACAGGGCTGGACCCAGCACTGACCCCTGGGGAACACCACTTCTTACACACCTCCAACTAGACTCTGTGCCACTGACCACAACCCTCTGAGCTCTGTCATTCAGCTGCTTTTCAGCCCAACCGTCCATTCATCTAACCCACACTTCCTAAGCTTGCCTGGGAGGATCTCAGGACCTCTCAACACCAGCTAAACAGCTTCCTTTGCTCCCTCACTAGCCCCTCCTACTGACAATTCTGCTAATGGTAATAGTACCAAATAGGTAACCAGAGACAACTGACATTTTGAAAATATACAGAAAACACATTCTCCAGAAAAGTCCTTCATTTTCAAACATTTCTAAAACCAAATTGCAGTTCAAATAATGCATTTTCAAGATTACTATAGTTAAAGTTTTACAGAGGGCAAAATTCCCTTTCTAAGCTTTGTTGTTTTTCAGTGTTCTTTTGACCCTATTATCTTACACCAAATAGTGGTGTGTTCACAAATTGCAACTGACGTAATTTACTATCATATGTAAAATGATGATCTGTAGTTTGCTTTATGACTTACAATGATCATAAAATGAATAATAAATCATCAGAAGAAGTAGGCTTACCCAGTTTCCCCCATGCCAATCCAATCCACACCCACAACTAGGCACGTGTTCAAGGTGGTTTTATCTTTTCCACATTAGTGAAGATACGGTTTCCATGCCCAGCGGTGCTGTTGTGTGGGACAAGTCACTGCTGTTTCATGTTTCCTACTTCCCATTTCATAAACAGGAATAGTCATATAAATGAGTTTTTTGAAGTATTCACAATCATTAAAGAACTGTAGAGATTATAAGGTGTGTTTTTATTAATTATTTCTATGTAATTCTTTACAAAGTTAGACTAAAAGCATACAGTCAATTGAAAGAGGCACTTTGATCCAGTTTTTGTTGAGGCAAGTTGCCAAACGCCTCAGGACAAACTATATTGGACTGCACCAGTGTTACAGAAAAGGCTTATTTGACATTGTTAATAGTATACTTAACATTACCGCAAGTATTTTACAGGCTCTATAAGGCGATTTCAAATTCTGCATTGATAAAATAAGAATCAGCAGAAGTAAAGCAGACAGAAATGCCTGAAGTTCTCTCCTCACAAGTTTAAAAATTTCCCTAATCTGAACCACAATTTGTCTCTTGTGCAGGTCTCCTGCACCTGGCTTAGCCACTCCATGACCTCATGAGTAGAAATAGCAGAGCCTGTGAACCACTTCATCCATGGCCAGTGCCTCTTGGTCTTCCCAGGCTGGTACCACCAATAAATTGGCGTAGGACGATGGTGCACTCTGTACAAATTTCTGCCACATGGTTTGTGTGCATTGGACTTCACCTGGATTTGTGGGTAACTGCTCATTGTCTGGGTCATAATAAATAATCTCTAGCACAGCTAATTCCCTCAGGTACTGGATGCCACTCTCCAGAGTGGTCCACTTCCCTGGGTCACATACAACATCTTCCTTGAAGGGGTACCTTTCTCTCACACCTGACAGGAGTCGCTTCCAGAGGCTGAGGACTTGTGTCTGTTTTCCAAATGCCATGTCAATGCGCCTTTCCCTAGAAAGTGATCTCAGCTGCTTGGCTTCCCTGCCATCTAATTCCAGGCTACCAGCCCCATTATCCCAGCATCGGAGCAGCCAGGTGATAATGGGCTCGCCTGGATGACGGCTGAAATCCTTTCGCAAATCTCGCAGATCACTCAGGGAAAGGGATTGGGTGATCACCTCTGGTTCTGCCCCTTCCTCCTGTTCTTGTGGTGGCCCCGCTTCTTCCTCCTTTACTAAACGAGCTGACTTCTCTTTCTGTTGCTTCTTGTCTATAAGGACAACCGATACTGGCTCTGGCTGATTCTCTGGTTCAGCTGCATCACCCACTGCCAGGGTTTGAGTAGCCACAGTGGCTCTCTCTGAGGCTTGATTAGCTGCAGTGCTTGATGCCAGGGTCTGAGTAGCTGCAGTGCCTGTCACAGAGGGATTCTTAAATAGTTGTTTAAACCTAAAAAAGACCTGAACCACAGTCAGGAGACCTAGCAATAGGAACATGCTGGTTTTAACATCCCAAAGATATTCAAAATTCTCAAGTGCTGTTGTAATTAGCCTGGTGGAGAAGGGGAAGATGTGGGAAGATGTCTCCTCCATAGGTTGGCTCCCTGAGGAGAAAAGTAAAAAGTGTAATTATTAGTAGTCTCCAGGAGATGACACACGAAGTACAGAGATGATGGCAATGCTGAATACAAAGACCAGCTTAGTATCATGATCAGTGTTACACAGCACAGCCAATGATATCCTTGAACCAGACGCCAGAGCTGATAACCAGTGCAACAGCAAGCAGGTAAGGTGTTGCATCCCACAGCTCTAATAACAAATCTGAGAGGAAATCAATTGACATTGTGACCAATGACTATTAAACCAATACAATGAATGCTTACAACAAAATTGTTTTAACATGCTTTGGTCAGATTTATCATGATCTCAACCCTTTTGGCCTCACATTGGGTGCCAAAAAGGACTGTTGTGGCTTAACCCCAGATGACAATTAAGCACCACACAGCCGCTTGCTCCTTCCCCCCACCCCCTGGAGGGATGGGGAGGAAAATTGGAAAAAAAAGTAAAACTCGTGGGTTGAGATAAGAACAGCTTAATAATTGCAAGAAAATATAATAATAGTAGCAAGGAAAAGGAATGTAACAAAAAGAGAGAGAAATAAAACCCAAGAAAAAATAGGTGATGCACAATGCAATTGCTCACGACTGGCTGACCAGTGCCCAGCCAGTGATCACTCCCCTGGCCAACTCCCTGCCGGTGTATATACTGAGCATGACATCCTTTTGGCTAGTTTGGGTCAGCTCTCCTGGCCATGCTCCTTCCCAGCTTCTTGTGCACCTGGTTGCTGGCAGAGCACGGGAAACTGAAAAATCCTTAACTTAGGATAAGAACTACTTAGCAACAACTAAAGCATCAGCGTATTACAACATAATTCTTATCCTGAATCCAAAACACAGCACTGTGCCAGCTACTAAGAAAGAAACTGACTCTATCCCAGCTGAAACCAGGACACAGCCCAAAGGAAATTTTGTATTTAATGTAAGAGGCTACTATGAGGAGAGCCAAGCTGGAAGGAGGTGTATTTTTATGTGACACCTGATGAGCAAGATGAACAGAGGTGATCTAGTGATAGAAGTCTTCAAACCAGACTGATCAGGACACATACTTTTTTTTTCAGAGAATAAGGTGAAGGGAATTATGAAAAAAAATACCCTAAACAGCTTTAATGAAACAGTAACAATAAAAAGAGAAGATAATAATAAGAAAATCATTAAATACCTACAAATATATAAAAAAGAATATCGAACTCCCTTGATGATGATCTCTCCACCACTAATGCTGTAGGGCAGGCACTGGGGAAGTCCCAGACTGGACTTGGTGGCAGACGGGAACTGGGTTCAGGAACTGGATTTGGGAACACACGGATCAGGAGCGAAGGCAGAAGAATGGATGGAGTCCTCCATGCATGCCAGCCATTGAGGAAGAGAGCTGAACCCTTGTGATCCCTCAGCTTTATACTGCATATGACGTATGTGGGATGGAATCCCTCGTTGGTCAGTTTAGGGTCACCTGTCCTGGCCGCTCCTCCCCGCAGGTGCGGCCTTTCACTTTCTGCACCCCCCAATGTGGTACACAAGAGTTAGCGGTGACCTTGGTCTCCATAGGAGCAAGTATAAGCAAGAGCCTTTCTGCACACCAATCCTTGGTGGTAACTCTAAACATGGAGCGTTATCACTGCTAGAAGCAGACACTGTCTGCAAAAATATGCCGCTAACTTTGGAAAGTGCAGTTACTTAGAAAAGACTGAGCTGAACAGTAAAATCACTGAATGGAGAATTGGTTCTGTTCTAGCTCAAACCAGGACACTGACAGTAATACAACCCTTTCCAAACTGTGTTACATAGATCAAAACATATGGCAGGCAATTTTGTAACAGTATTTGAACTGGAACAAAGCCAGGGGCTGCTACTAAGAGCATTCTCAGTAAAATATTAAAATATTTGCAAAGTTTTGTCTTTGTGAATTCTCTAAAATAGATATGACAACCAAAAAAGTTTGATATTCACCTATTTTAATAGTTCAGCTAAAAATAGTGTTTATTATAAGATAATTAAGTATTTATTTTGAAAAATTCCTCTTCTCAGTTAAGTAACTTGGAATAATTTTTCTTCATGTCTACTAGACATGACTTTAACATTTTATTTATTAACTTGGAAATTAAACAGTTCATCAACTTTTAAACACAAGCCTGTAAAATTAACAATGGTTTCAAATGTCAAATATCTCCTGCAAAGTATTTTGAGGGTTTTTTTTTCAAATCTAGTTGTTTGTCTTTCACTATGAAAATATGCTAAGATAATAAGCTCTAGGGAAAAAAAAAAAAAATGCTAAGTAAAGATATGCTAAATCTAAACAGCTAAAATGTGATAAATTCTATCCTAGGCAGGATACTAAAGCTCTGGGAAAGTTTCTACTTTTTTTCCGAGTCGATGATCAGGACCGTGTTTTCACCTCTCCTCAATTATTTATCTATCAGACTAGCTTAATTTGGTTTTGCCTCTCAGTTTCTGAAAACTAAGAGGAATGAGCTTCTGTACACAATCCCAGATACATTCTTGGAATAAGATGAAAGTGAATGTGAACATTTTTTTGAGTCTTATCAACTGTGACTTGCCGTATTTGTAGTGTCATTTACAGGCTGCTAGCCCGTAGCAATAACTGGCAACTGAGGAAAGCAGCCTTCCTGGTAAAACGTTTCAGATGTCCCCAAAGATTTACTTCCTTCATCCCAAGTCTATCTTCTCTCTATCCACAACAGATTTTATTTTAATTATTTTGGCTGCAACTGCTAGGGCAGAAAAATAAGTGGCAGAAGGAAGGGGGCAAGTAGACAACAAAGGTTTTCTGCTGGGGGAAAAAAAAAAAAGACACTATATTGTAGCAGCATTTTCCACTTGCTTCTGTAACCACAGTGGGGAGAGCAAGTTCAGTTTGGGGCGCTTCCCCAACCCTCTTGTCCCACAGTGATAGTTGGCCTTTTATTGCATATTCCTACCACAGCAGCCTGGGATGCAAAGAAAGAATAGCAAATTGTGGAGGAGGAGGAAAAGAAATAAAATAATTTCCTCTTGTGCTGGAAAGGGAGGGGCCAAACAGCAGGAGAGATAGGCTGGGGAAAGTGAAGAAATGCACAAATACTTCCTGCTGCCCAGAAACACAGATTTCCAAAATACACTGCCAGTGTATTTTGCCCCTTCCTTCATGGAAACCAGAAGCAGCCTCCTTTTTGTGACATCCACGCCACATCCAATAAAATAATTTACCAATACCTAAGTCATGTTGAAACTGCAGTAAGGAGTTCTCTAAAGCAAATAACGGTGACATGCTTACTGAGATGTTTTGGTTTTTTTTATCCAAGTCAAATCAATATATAATAATCCTACAGATATTGTTATAAATATATTACTGCATGGTTGTACTGAAAACCGTGGTACTTTACAGCCACTTGAACAAGACCACATTACTGTTCTGGCAATGTTCTGACTTGGTGAAGAACACAGCAGCAGCAACAGTCAGTTCTGTAGCTGAGCACTAGACTGAGGTGAACACAGGAGTTCCCCAAGCCAGGGAAACCCAAGGAAGAGTGGAGAGACCCACCAGGAGCTGGCAGCTCTCCCAAGCAAGGCTGACACAGTGTGGGCCTTGCCAGGGCCAACAGCAGGAGATTTAAATGGCCATGGGGAGCACCAGCAACCAGGGCAGGCAACCAGGGCATGGGACAGCAGTTCTCGTGGCAGGGTGTGCAGGGAGGGCCCTGCATCCTGCTTGTAGGTCCACATATTCCTATAGTGGACATCACTGAGAAAGAGGCACCTTGGACCCTGGTGACCCACAAAAGTGAACTCTGCTTCAGTCTCCACCCTCCAGCATCACCACCAAAACCAGATATGAAGCTTTAACACCTATAGACACCCATCACCAAGCTTTACATGGAGAAACTTCCCCAGCAGCACGTAGTGGATACTGTAAAAAGAAATGACATGTGCTCGTGGTGGGTGGCTCTCTGTTAAAGGGCACTGAGGTGGACATCTGCTGACCTGACAGGGAGTTGTGAGAGGAATACTGCCTCCCAGGAGCTAAGAACTGAGACATTGCCAGGAGGGTACCACAATATGTCCAGAGCACCAACTACTATCCACTGTTACTCTTTCGTGTGGGCATGAATGACACTGTGAGCCAGAACCTGGGCAGAGTCAAAGAAGACCATAAAGCCCTGGGGACGCAAGTGAAAAACAGCAGTGCCCAAGTTATGTTTTCTTCTATCTTACCAGTTAGAGTAAAGAGGACAGCCAGAAATAGACAGATAATGCATATCAATGTCTAGCTACATGGCTGGTGCCATTGAGAGGGTTTTGGTTTTATGACAATGAGACATCCTTTGATGTCTATAACCTGTTAGGGAGGGATGGAATCCATCCATCTTGAAGAGGCAAGGGAATCATAGAATATATTGGATTGGAAGGGACCTCTACAGGTCATCTAGTCCAACCCCTCTACAATAAGCAGGGGCATCTCTAACTAGGTCAGGTTGCTCAGAGCCCTGTCAAGCCCGACCTTGAATGACTCCAGGGATGGGGCTTCCACCACCTTTCTGGGCAACCTGTTCCAGTGATCCACCACCCTCATATTAAAGAACTTCTTCCTAATGTCTAACCTAAATCTACCCTTTTCTAGCTTAAAACCACTCCTCCTTGTCCTGTTGCTACAGACCCTCAAGAACAGTTTTCTTCCTGGCGTCTTATAGGCCCCTTTCAGGTATTGGAACGTCGCTATAAGACCCCCCCAGAGCCTTCTCTTCTCCAGGCTGAACAACCCCAATTCTCTCAGCCTGTCTTCATAGGAGAGGTGCTCCAGTCTTCTGATCATTTTCATGGTTCTCCTCTGGGCACACTCCAACAGGTCCGTGTCCTTCTTGTGTTGTGGGCTCCAGAGCTGGACACAGTACTCCAGGTGAGATCTCACTAGGGCAGAGTAGAGGGGCAGAATCACCTCTCTTGATCTGCTGGCCACACTTCTTTTGATGCAGCCCAGGATGCCATTGGCCTTCTGGGCTGCCATTGTGCATTGGTGGCTCACGTCCAGCTTTTCATCCACTAGTACCCCCAAGTCTTTTTCCACAGGGCTGCTCTCTAGCATGTCCTCTCCCGGCCTATATTGATAACACTGGTTGCCCTGGCCCAGGTGCAGGACCCTGCACTTGGCCTTGTTGAACCTCATGAGGTTCACCTGAGCTCAACTTTCTAGTCTGCCCAGGTCTTTCTGGATACATCCCATCCCTCTGGCGTATCAACTGCACCACCCAGCTTGGTGTCATCAGCAGACTTGCTGAGGAAGTCACCTCTAAGTATGAATAGAGAGTTAATTGTAACTGAAAATGAAACAAGGTTCTCTAGATTTTTTGTAGGCAAAAATAAAACTTACTGAGTTTTGCTCTAGATCTAAATACAGTGTCTTTTCTATAGTTTCTAGTTCTAAAAGGCATAATTTGACTTTCAAACAGAAGTATTCAACACAGGCAATGAGAAAATCTTGGATGTAACTACCCCCTTCCATTTTTGACTGTGGATAACTAGCATTTTAAAGTTAGCTTATCTCATCCTGTGTATCTGGTTTTCAGTCAGACACTACAAAAGGAGAACCAGATCTCTTTCTCAACTTTTGGTCTACTTCTTAACTCAAAAGAGATAATGCTAATTGAAACTTCGTGAATAAGTGCAAATAAAAAGTGTTTCTGTTCACATGGAGAAAACAGGACTGTTGCCAGGGGCTGGTGTGGGATGTGTGTGATGCCAGGCTGGGATGCCCTGCTAAGAATGCTCACCCAGCCTTGGCACTTCACTCTCTGCTAAGCCTGGTCACGCATATGCTGTTTCATGTTTGAGTAGAAATGGCAGTTTTCATAATTTTAGGTGCAGTCACAGTTATTTTTAGACTTTTTAGACTAGATAGAAGGAAAATACTTTCTGTGATGAGAGTGATGAAACACTGGCACAGATTGCCCAGAGAGGTGGTAGATGCCCCATCCCTGGAAACATTCAAGGTCAGGTTGGACAAGGCTCTGAGCAACTTGATCTAGTTAAAGATGTCCCTGATCACTGCAGGGGGGTTGGAATAGATGACCTTTCACGGTCCCTTCCAACTCAAACCATTCTATGATTCTGTGATTCTACTTTTAAATTAAAATTCTGAGTTTCCGTGGGAAAGCAATATTTTTTTTATTTTAATCTTTGTACTTGTTCTGCGCTGTGATTATTGAAATATTTGTTGGGAAAGAGAGGAGACAGTGATCTACTGATACTGGAGCCATAGTCCCTGCAGAAATCCAGTGGGAGATATGCATCTCCTGCAGAAGGAAGTCAGCACTGATGACCAAGTGTGACTGTAAACTAATGATTAGATCTAGTCACGGCCTTTGAATTAGAATTATAGAGTCACAGAATGCCAGGTTGGAAGGTACCTCAAGGATCATCTTGGTCCAACTTCCTTGGCAAAAGCATGGTCTGGACAAGATGACCCAGCGCCCTGTCCACCCGAATCTTCAAGTGTCTGGTGCTGGGGACTCCACCACTTCCCTGGGAAGATTATTCCCGTGGCTGATTGTTCTCGTTGTGACAAACGTTCCTCTCGTGTCCGGTTGGCATCTTCCCAGGAGTGACTCGTGCCGCTCACCGCGCCGGCGCCAGGGGGCGCCCCCGCTCCGCGCACCGCCCGGGCGCTGCGCCCCGCCCCGCCTCGCGCGCAGCCCCGCGGGTTTTCCGCGTCCCCTTGGCGGGAAATCTCCCCCCACCGCGTTCCCGCCGAGCGGCGGCCGGACAGCGCTGCCTTTTGCTTTTATAATGGGCCTGTCGGGGCCTCTGCGGGGCAGGGGGCACAACTGGGTCAGAAACGGGCGTGTGATCAATCGCCGTCCACATCTGTCGGTGGGCTAAACATCGATTTTATAGTAAAGCAGGAGCAGGGTGTACAGTCACTACTGCGCATCTATTTTATTGTCTTAATAAAAAGTTACCGTGCCAATTTCACTGCTAAATTAGGGACAGTTTCCAGTAGTGATTGGAATTAATTACTTCAGGGCCTGTCAGGGTCAATCTGTTGTTTAATTTTCCTTTTTGCGGAAAAAAAATGCCATGAGCATCTAATGTGAAAGAACAGGAGCTAATAAAATAATATCAAAAGGGATTAAAAAATGACACAAAGCTAATTAAGAAAACAAGAGGAGTTTTATTTGAATTCATACCTTTCTGTAACTCCTGCATAATTACAGATTAGAATAGAGTTTTGGAGAAAGTCTGTAATTGTTCAATATTCATCCCACTCTTCCCTTAACTTCACTGTCAGAGCTATCTTTGAAAAATTCTGGATTTTAGCAACTTTCTTACCTGCTTTATGTTTGATTTACATAGTCCAGTATAATTAATTTATTGGGTTTTTTTCTCAGTCTTTCTGCTTACCAGTCCATCTGCATTTGTGGGATTTATTTGATTTTTGTCTTGAGTATTTTACATTAGTATTTACTGAATTTCTTCTGATAGTATCTCCAGTTTATCAAAGTGATTTTGAGTTATGATCCTATTTTCCAGAATATTTTTAATTTCTTTCTAGCTTAGTGGATATATTTAAAAGGCATTTTCTTCTTCTCTGTCACTAATTAAAAGACTTGAACAAAACCAAATCTATGCAACAGATAACAGATACTGTTTGAAAATACCATCTGCATTTTTGCTGCTAAAACAATGACAGCTACTTTTTCAGATTCTCAGCATTGTGACAAATTTATGGTATTGAATAGTGTTTACTCTTTTTTCATCCCCTCTAATTTGTCAAAGCTCCCTTCTTTATATATTTCTTTACTTCCTTCAGTTCTTCTGTATGCTTCTACAGGCATATTGATTTCTTAGTCTCCATTTTGTCTGTTTTGTCAATTGGAATAACCTATTCTGTATTTTCTGAACTGTTGAGTTTCCTGCACTCCCTTATGCTTTAAATCAACTTTCCAAGAGACCTATTCTCACAGATGTCTGAGGTTACTGAAACTGCTTTTTCGAAATCATGATCTTTAGTTGGGTGTTTTCTTGTTTAGTAACCTTTGCTGATTTAAGTTCTCCTTTATTTTCATTCTGATATTCAGTTAATTCTCCCCCTAAGTACCAAACAAGTCTAAAATAGCCATTCTTCTGGCAAACTCCTCTGTCTTACAGAACAGTTATCACACCAGAAGCTTGTACAAATACGTGGTTGATGAACCCTCCTGAAGCTTCTTGCCCAATTCTGTTACTCAGATACCACCATAGTTCAGCAAAACATTTTTACCACCTTCTTGGGATTAAGTGGTCTCTCAAACTGCTGTTTTGGGATGATACCTGTTCTTTCCTCCTTTACCCTCATCTAGAGAGACATAAGTTTTTCTTTTACCTTCTTCTGAAATTTTAAATTTTAAAAAACATACATATTATTCTCCAGTCTATTTACAGTGTTTTTAATTATTTTTTTCCTTAGTAGAACTGTCACTATTTCCATCAACAGCATCGTAACACAAACTGGTCAGCAAGTTTTTTTTCTTTTGTGTAGTGAGATATTAAATAAGACCATTATTACTTAAGTTGAGGTATTTTAAACTCACAGCAACTAATCCCTACAGAGATCTACATTTCCTATTTAATTCCTCAAATCTTGAGTTATTGATACATACAGTAAACCACAGATGTCTTAATTCCAGTAGTACCAGTATTTCTTTGATCAGAATTTTCTGCTTAGTATTTTAAGATACTGTTTGACTTCTCTTCCCTTTTCCAGAAAAGAATACTTGTAAAGACTGCTTCAGATCCCTGTCTTGTAGATCTTACCCTCCAAATCAGAAATACAGATTTAGCTAGAAAAATGCATTATGTCCTACGTACTGACACATTCAGAGCAGATCACCAGCAAATATGCAATAAGAAATCCAGCCACTGTAGGATTTATGCCTGGCTTGCTGAGATTAGGTGTGCTGTTTTGGCATTTATGTATTAAAAAGGTAGTAGAATAGATAAGGAACGAAGTTAACATGCAAAGACTTATTCCCGTTACCAGCTGGTACAAGAAATACATTGAAAATGAAATCAGTCTGAGGAAAGTCTTTACCATAGTTGCACAAAGAACTAGAATATGAGAGTTTTCATCTTGTTTGGTTTTTTTTTTCAGACATCTGCACTGAATTTTCTGTGAGCATAGTACAAAATACTCTGTGACACAGTCAGAAGGCTGAATAATTTGCAGTGTTTAACAGGCAGAAAGGAGCAGCAACATTTTTTTTCTGTTTCTGATTTTTTATCTCAAGATTCCTAATTCTGATTTTGTATCCAGGAATGTAAATGATCAAGAACAGATTTTTCACTTTTTATATTTATATTGCTAGGACAAAGGTTGGACTTGATGACCCTGGAGGTCCTTTCCAACCATAATGATTCTGTGATTCTGTGATATCCAAAAACTAAACCACATACCTTTTAAAATCCCCAAATCCTTAGATTTCAAAAAGTTCTAAGGTGGTTTACTTCCTTTTTCGTTATGATTTTGGTGCTAGGAGACAAGGAAATTTTAAGCAGAATTGGACAATGTGGCTGCTCTTCTCTTACAAGTGCTTGAAAGAACCAAGTCAAACTCCACCTCAAAAATAATGAAGTGGTTTTGTTTTGAAGGAAGAAACACTTGAACTAGCCAAACCTGCTCTGTTTCTATGAAAGGCATCTCTGTCCCGTGTATTGGTTTGGTAAACGTTAGTGTCCTGCTTTGCTCACCCAACAGCTCCAGTTGATAAAGGCTCCGTTTATTGTGTACGGGGAAATTGTATCCCTGCCTTGTGTATAATCACCTCTGCATGCAATGCTGTATTCAAACTGGGTTACTGTAGTTAGTATATACTTAGGTGGAAGGATCAAAGTGTTTTCTTAATTTCAGATATAATTTTATTCTAATTACTTAATTGGCTTGCATGCTACATTTTTTTTGTTGGGGTTTGGGTTTGGGCTTTTTTTTTACTATGACCTATGAATTAGAATCCAGGTATTTTGGTTGCCTGGTTTTCAAACTCTTATTATGACTTTTCTGACATTACACACTTTGAAAATATATAGTAGTTCTATTCAAAGTATGTTCAGCTGTGAGGATTGGCTTATAGAAAAATCCCCCCCTTACGTTCTAAGTTCATCTGAGGTAATCCTTTTTTTTTTTTCACCTTTTGATTTCAGTGAAACCACAAGCCAAGCTCTTTAATCCTTGGAGCTATGGGTACTAATATTGTTGGCCATCTCTTTTAACATTTTATGATTAGTGAAAAATGTATTTGTCGTTACAAACTGGTTATTAACTCCCTTTGACTTGGCTCACCTTTTTTGTAGGTTTTAATTGTGTCCTGCAATCTGCATATCAGTTAACAGCAAAAGCTCTTGAAGTGTGGCTTATCAAGGAATTGTAATACAATAATTGTTCAAAGCAAGAACGATTCTTTTATCTTGGTTACTTTCACCTTGAGCAACTTTCTTCTCTTTTCACTTTTCACTTCTTTACATCTGTTTTTGGGTTTGAGTTTTGTGGGGATTTTTTTGTCTGTTTATGCTTCACCTACATAAGGTATGTGTGGCACTGGTTTTTTTTCACTTGTATGTGTAGGTTGCTTGGTGCATCTTGGTATGTGACTATGCTACTTCTTTATTAAAATCTTATAAATACAGTATTTAGAGGCCAGCAGTGGGGATAATTTTTTTTTTTTTTTTCTGCAAAATGAATATAACTTGCCATCTGAAAAGAACTTGGGTGTGTTTTTAATTTATTTGTGCCTTGCTAGAGAATATTGTAGGTACTTCACTGTGAAATATCTTTTTCTACAATTAGCATGTCAAACACAAATGTATGACTATTTTTACATATTTTTTTCTTAATATAACAGTACAGTCTGATGCTTTTTTCTAAAATAAAGTCCATGGAGGAATAATGACACTTTTCACAACTAATGTATATTTGCATAACTGGGGCTATATTTCTCTTCATCAATGCAATTAGTTTATAAAATTCAAACACTTAGCAATAAAAAAAACCCTGAAGATAATTATACTACTGTATCTATGAAAATACTCTTAAGTGTAAGAAAATTGGGGAGATTGTTAAAAAAAAAAATACCCTACTGTAGAGTTTGATGGAGACAAATACAGGGTACTGTATAGAAGCAGGACTAATAAATTGCCAAAAAGCAGAAAGGAGAGCAATGGGTAAAATAAAACTATGGAAATAATATTTGAGGGATGTGTAAAGTGCAGTTTTCTGCAAGACACAACTCCTTCATTGTGTTTGGCACCACACTTGAATGCATTTGGAGCACTGTACCTAGACTTGAGTGACTCACTGGAATTTGGACCCCTTGAAGAGATTTCTAAGATCACTGAGACTGGTCAGGTATAATAAAACATGAAGTGTCATGATTGGGCTTAAAGAGCTTGTTGAAGAGCTTTAAAAATAGTTTAGACAACCATCTGTGCAGAGTGACAGAGCTTCTGCCATTCCAGGTTTGGAATCCAGATAAACCCACCCCTGACTCCAATGATTTTATGGCATTGCTGTGAACATAAATCAAAATGCTTCCTTGACTATTCCTGACTCCAGCGTGGCACTTTTCACAGCAGTAATATTCCCAGTTTCTTACCTATGATAAAGCCCCTTCTGTTGCCTGAGCCTTCAGAACTCCATTCAGGTGCTGATGGGGAAAGGGAGAAGTAGAGGATGTGTGGAGGGGGCTCCAGTCTGTGCCTGTACCTTCGCTCTGTGTATCATTCCAGGCATTGTGGCATTCAGCTTTCTTGGACCTAGTTTTACACAAATACTTTAAGAGATTATGTGGTTTTAATATGTTTATTGCATAGAAAAAAAAGGAAAAATATTGATAGTAGAGTTGAGAAATGCAATTTAAAATAATCTTTTAGATCTTCTTTCCTCTTCCCCCCCAAAAAATGAGTCATACAGTGTTTCCTTCAGAAAACAAGTAGATTATCATTGTTAGGAAACGTCTGCATTTTTTAATCTTCATACATTTTTATTTTATCTCTCAATAGAATAATACTGTTTTCTTAGTCTTGCACTTCTGCTGTTGCCTTACAAGCAGCTCAACAAACCTTGTAGGTGAATATCACAACAATTTGGAATCATGCCTTTGATCTGAGAAATCTAGAGTTCAGATGCTGGTGTTTGTTTTTTTTTGAAGCCACACTTAATTATTCATGCAGTAAGGTCAGTTCTACTGCTTTAATGATGAGTACAGTACAGTTCCCTCAGCCTGTGGATTGGATGGCTGTCTTTACCCATGTAGATGTGCTATTAGAAGTTATCATTCCTAATAATTCATTGCCACTCCTGAACTTGGGAGCCTTGGTTTCTCCTGAAACTACCAATGGAGTTGCTCATGAGAACACTCCCAGTCCCACTTCGTTAGGATGATCTGAATGAGTTTAAGCAGTAGGTATTTGCTGATCCAGCTCTTTTTGACAAAAGCCTTTTCGACTATGTTTATGTAAGCAGGCAGATTTAGGAAACAGTATCTGGCAAAGGACCGCTGATGAGCAGCAACGGGTTGAGATGGTGAAAAGCGTCCTTTTTCTCTGGCACGAGGTTTAAATGCTTTGTCTGTTATACCTTCAGTGTAGCTGCTGTGCTGCTGGTGGTTTTGAGTTGGCACTGATTGAATTAGTGCTGTAAAGGAAGAAGAAATTAATTAGTGCTTCTCTAGCAATTTATATAGTACTGTAGCTATCATTTTAAAATAATAGAAAACTCCACACTTCAAAATTATGTAATCATTTAAAACAGTGTGTAAACAAAGATTTTTAAATTTTCAAAACTGCATTTCAGTCTAAAATAAATATATACATATACTGAAAATATACTAGAATACATAAAATCCATTGCAGATTTGAAGGGTTGCATTTTTATTTGCTTTGGAGGGGTCATATTTTATTTATCACAATTCAAAAATAAACTGGTTTAGTGGAGGAAAAGGAATTTATTTTCATATTCCAGGTAATGCTTCCAGAATGTCGAAACTAAATTAATAAAATTTTAGGAACAAAGTGATGTGTTAGAAAACCAACCTGTGTTATTTTGTTTGAAGCTCAACATTTTTTAATATTCTCCTAGATAAAGGTATATAAAAAACAGAATGCTAAATGTACCTTCATGTTCATTATGTTTTTTACAGTTTGTTTATGTCTGTGTCACTAATTAAATTCTGAGCATCAAAAATTGAGTAATGAGCTTTTTAGGAAGAAGTTCTTTACTGAAAAAGTGGTTAGTCATTGGAACAGGGTGCCCTGGGAAGCGGTAGAGTCACCATCCCTGGATGTGTTAAAAAACCAAGTAGATGTGGTGCTTTGGGACGTGGTCTGGGGGTCAGGGAGATGTTGGATGAAGGTTGGACTCGATCCTAGAGGTCTTTACAGGGAAAGATAGTTTGGAAGAGCCGTGTACTGGGAAACAGCAAGCTATACAGAATATAATAATTCAGTTTGGGGCAAGGAATTATGTTATTAAGACTTCCATCAAGGTGAATGTTGGCCTTTTAATACAGAGTTAAATGGTGTGAATGGTGAGTTATAGTTTAAAGTGAACGTTTCTTGGAATCAGATCTTGCTTTTAGTGTGGGGTTTTTTTAGGAAACCATAAAGAAATTATTTCAAATCATAAAGAAGTAAACTATGTTTAGCAGCAGCTTGAACCATATCTTCTAGATGTTGAGTATCACGATTTTTTGGTTGGTGTGCACTGGAAATAGATGATGTCAAACCAGTGCCTTCGAGATCATTGGAAAATGCTGTCTGACCATGAAAATGTGTTTGTGGCAGGGTTCTTGTTTCATACTTGTGCTCTAAATAGCTTAATCAGGTTTTACACAGGGATTGAAGGAGAGGGGAGTAAAATGAAAAACAAGCTAAGTAGTACAGTAACAAGTTCAGGAAAAATACTCAGAAATCTCCAGAGCTGTGATGTGCTTTACTTCTGTAAGAAGGATCACAAACCAGAGCTTGAGCACATGACCTCAAGCTACTCAATGCAAGTGGGGGAGGATATCCTCAGGTTCTTGGCAAAAAGGCTTCCTCACTGTTGGAAACATGCTGTCAACTAAACTAGGCTCTGAATGCAGTGCTGACTTTGGCAGCAGAAGAAATGGTTGGATACTCTCTGAAGATTGAAGGCAATGAGGTAAGATATGGCTTAAAATGAGTTGAAAGTGGAGAATCCAAACTGACTCAGTAATTTAGATTGTGATAGTGTTTTACAATAATATAAATTGTTCCTGTCAAGGTTATGAAACAGAAAATAAGTCTATGCACATTATCTTGTCCCTCTTACCTGATGCTGATAAAATATATTATACCAGTGTGATAAAAATGTTAAATTATTCAAGATACAAGTTTTAATGGTGTATAAAATCTGTTTTGCTCTGTTTGCATGTTTTCCCCCTTTGTGGGCTAATCAGAAAGTCACACTCAGTTCATACAATGCAGATCTTGTTCTGAAAGTAAAACTGTAAATTTTTTTCTGCATATAAATGGATGTAACTTTATGAATTATGGAGAATATTTCTTCATGTTTCAATATGCAAGATGTTGCTAATTGTAAAGGGCTTGACAGTCTGCTTACTGGATTTGTTCTGGAGAGAAAATTTTGAAGAAGTGTTTAAGGCAAAAGAAAGTTATCTGAGTAACAAAAACCTGGTTTACATGAAGCTGCATGCGCTGATGGATTATTGATAAAATTTATATCATTTTATGGAATGATTATGGCTGCTTTGAAATCTCGAAGTCTTACATACTTTCCTAGGTTTTCCTGATATAGAAATACATCACTTACATGCATATAGAAATAGTTTATGATACTTTTTCTTCTGTAATGCTTGGGGGAGAATTTGAAAAAGACTTTGTCTCCTCATATGGAGTATTAACCAGGTACATGCTAAGAACAATGTTTTGGTGATCTGATTTCTTAAGTGGGAAAAGAGTTAAACTGAAAAATAGATGAGCATCACATGTAAGCCCCATGAGCCATGGTTTACAGTACTGAGAGTATTTATATTTGAGGCAAAATCAGTTTTCAATCAGTTTGAAATCTAAAACTACATTTTTCTACATCCCTCCAGGCAGACCTTTATTCTAACATGTGTTTTTCATGGTTGAATTTTTCTTTCTTCTGATAAAATGTCTAAGTTTGCCCAGGAAATCTATACTTCTACATAGTTTCAGAAGAATGTATCTTGGTAAAGGCTGTATTGGTAAAAATTTTTTCCTCAAATCTGCTTCCTTCTTGTCTTCCATAGAGATTTGCTTTTTGAGCATTGGTCACTTACCCTTTTGAGAGTTTTTTGTAACTTGAAATGCTAAGGCTTCCAAGATGATAAAAGATAGAAACCTCTATCTCTCTTCTTTTTCAAAAATGCATGTACACCTATTAAAAGTTAATAAGAGCAAGCTTTTTAGCTTTTCTTTCTGATAGATTTTTAAGGTACTGTTTTATAAAACCTTACTGATTAGAAACAATTGGATTATTTTTTTCCTTAAATTCCATGAATTTATGCTAAAATATCCAAACCAAGGATTAAGACCTCATTTTTTACACTGGAATGGTATTCAGTAATCTCAAGTACAGCAGTATAGAGGATTTACAAATACAGATACAGTTCTGAGTATGTTTCTCTTGCTAAGTAAAGAAAATAATAAATATCTGTCTGTGATGTTACACTGATGTTTAAATTCCAATTTGTTTGAATAGAATTATTTCTGTATTTATCTGAGGTCTTACTTTCTGGCCCCATGAACAAATATCACACAATTGATCAGCAAAATGATTCTCACAGTCCAGAACTTGCCAAAATATTTCATTTATGATGCAGACTGTGTCAAGCCCTTAGCTGTAGTATTCTGAGTTTATGTATATAACTGTTTACGGTTTTGTTGCATTTACTAGGTTTGCTGGGATGGGTAATCTTCTTAAGGTCCTTACCAGGGAAATTGAAAACTATCCACATTTTTTCCTGGATTTTGAAAGTAAGTTCAAACAATTACAAGACAAATGAGACAATCTTTTCCCTAACTTAACAGCAAATTGAAGAAGAACTTTTAAAATCTGATTGCTTGCAGTGTGTATTTGCCAGCACAACCAATCTGTCCAAGTCCTTGTCTCTTAAAGCGTTTGTTCACTCAGGACTCCTTTTCTCTTCCTTTTCTATTTTTCAGGAACCAAATGGGAAATCTTTTAAAAGTTCTCACTTGCACAGAGCTTGATCAGGGGCCAAATTTTTTCCTTGACTTTGAAAGTGAGCAAAGCTTCTTGCCTGGCTTGCCTTCTTTGCTTATTATTTCCTAATAAACTGCATGCACTTACGCATCATAAAGCAATTCAAAAGGGATTTGCAAACAAATCAAATTACACTTAAGTTGCATATTGCTTTTTGATATTTATAAAACCATATAAAATTACTTACATTCATTCTGAGCAGAGAAGGGGGCAGAAAAATAGATATAGAAGTAAAGCCTTACCTCGAATTAGTTTCAAAACATTTATGAGGCAGTGTTAAATTTACATATGAATGAACTTGACCTCAGCTTTCTTTAACAAATCATAGTTAAAACAAAATCTCTTTATGTTGCTTCCTTGAATGGAAATACATATTGGAAATAAAAAGCTGAAAATATACAAGCGGTGGAAGTGGCACAATTTTTGCCTAGTTCAGCGATGATTTAACTGGGATTATTATAGTTTCTAAAAAGTAGTGATCAAAGTGTATGTGCTTGATTGCATCTCTCTTAATTGCATGGTTATCAGTTTGCAAAAGTGTTTCATATTCTAATTTCCTTATCACATCTATATCTGACTCAAAGCTATTTCACTTTTGGCAGTTACAGTTTCCCTGCATGTACTTCTAGACATTGTCTTAAAAACTGGTCATCAAATCCTTAAATATGGGTTTAATCTTACTGCACTACTTATGTGAAACACTTTTTATTTAAAATGCTAACAGTGTGTGATGTTTTGTTTCTTATTCTAAAAAAGAAAAGCCATCAAAAAAGTTTGAGAGAAGCCAGTGTTTTTAAAATAACTTTGTTTTGAAGCATGGTTTAAGAGTGAATTTCAGGTGATTAGGCACACATTTTTATTACCTTGAAATAGTTTTCTTGAAACATTTACTTGTGAATTATTTTTCTGAAAAAAAAAAAAAATGTTCTTGATGCATGAGACTGTATGTGTGTACACAGTCTGAAGCACTGGTACAAAATGGGATTTGAACACATACTTAAATCTCAGTAAATTGTTCAGACTTGCTTTCTTGGGTGAGAGCTGGAGTGCATGCCTACAACTTTGCACTGGAACAGGCTGCCCAGAGAGGTTGTAGAGTCTCCTTCGTTGGAGACTTTCAAAACCTGCCTGGACATGTTCATGTGTAACCTGCTCTAGGTGACCCTCCTTTAGCAGGAGGGTTGGACTAGATGGTCTCCAGACGTCCCTTCCAACCCCTACTATTCTATGATTCTATAATCTTCTCATCTAGATCTTTTTTACATCATTATGAAGAATCTGTTTTAAATGATGAAAATAAGTTAATTGATGAGTTTGGGTTTAGGAGAAGGTACTGTGAGCCACGTATCCCTTTTTCTCTGCTGTCTATATAATTTGAGAATTTTATGGTAAACCTGAGATGTCAAACCTTTATGGAAACCATGTAATTTTTTTCTGTCAAACTTTCAAAGGCTTTGGTAGCACTCTGTGGCTTTTTCCAAGCTATTATGAAGGTTTTCAGCTGCTCTAAGCTTCCAGGTTTAATCACCCTTATCATGTCCTGGATGGTAAGAAAGTAATTCTGACCCAGGCTACAGACTTGGAAGAAAACTGGTGGTCTGGCAGTGGGAAGCCTTGGTGGAGCAGAGGTGGTGGTAAAAATACCTGTTTCATTGCCTTGGCAGCAAAGATTGATTTTTTTTCTAGAAGTGCCTTGCCAAGAGCAGAACAGGGCGAAGCACCCTCTCCCATGGGAAGTGACCAGGAGTTAGTGCAAGCACATGGGCATGCTAGTCAGGCACATCTACCGAGAGAGGAATAAAAATATTGTCTCCAAATTTCAGTGAGTTTGATGCTCCTGAATGAAAGGTTAAAGTGGTTTACTTTGTGAAATAAAGTCCTGGAGGTTTTTTATGACACAAAATCTTTCCTGTATTGAAGAGATGTGACTGGAGACACCTGTAGATGTGTGCTTTGGTCTCCTTTAAGTAGCCATTGTATGGTGTAAAAGGACACTCTTGGTGGACATAGATAAGAGTCTTCCTGTGTGCTCACTGGATGTGTGACTTTCTGTGGCCTGAGTTTTCAGTTTTAATTCATGGATAAAAATTGTCAGTACAGTTGGCCATTCAGAGGATGAGGGATGTGCTGAGTGGTGTTGGTGTGTTTACTTGTTTTAATTATTTTCATCAGCATATTGCTGCTTTTTTTTTTTTTTTGCTAGTTTTTGTGCACTTTTTCACTAGCTGTAAGCTGAAATCCCAAATCTATCAGCACTGCTTCTGAAATGTTTACAGTGTTTTTGGATACTTGCCCTGGTATATTTTTTTGCCAATTTTCACCTGGTATGTGTTGTGCCTGGAAGGAGGGTGTGTGACATACTTCTTCCTGCTATGCGTACAACATGCCACACAAATACTGCTTAGGAAAACAGAAACAGGCTTTTTCCTTGTACACAGGAGTAGAACAGCTACAATCTGTCTCCGTGCCTCAAAAATCAGAGGCTTTATAGGCTGATGTTGGTCAAAAGTAATGCAAGTGTTTATATAAAGAAAGTGGGAAAATAACACTAAGGTGTTAACTTCATTTGACAGTCAATTTAATCTCTGCTGCTCCAAAGTAGTCATTCCATGGGTGATGCTTTGCCACAGTCTCACATCCTTATGCTAAAATTGAAATGTACAAAGACGTGATTGCACCTCCTGTGAATGATAGCTACGTGGGAAAACGAACTTGCTAAGAGCTAGCTGTTAAACCCACCAAAGTACCACCTTACCTCTCTCCCCCACCTACTAAGTAATCTTCCAGTGAGATTGGGCTGATGTGGATGATGGCATGGTTAGAAGAGCACCAGCAATGGCACACGCATGGGAACAGAAATGAGGGAGAGGGTGGCAAGCAGCTGTACAGATTTAGATATCTTAGGTCAGTCATGAAGCTACACAGTAAGGTCAGCGTAGTAGGTTTGAATTTTATAGTTTTCCCTTATTGTCCTTAATTAATACACATTTCATAAGCAATGTGTTGTCAGGATGAGTAGTTCAGTGCAACAAAAATGAGTTTATTTTCTTGTGAATTAATTGTTCTCCAGGGCAGTATTCTGTTTTGATGAAAAATTTGAGGAGGACAGTCTTGTGTCGCATCTTTTGAAAAACTCTATTACGGATTTTTGTTTCTTTTTTTTGAAATATGCTTAATTACAAGTTGTTTTTCATCAGTTGCATGCTCACTTTTCCCTTAAATATTTTTCACTAACCTGTTTTTTTGTAGTTAGCCAGTACATTGTTCCAATACATCATTCCAGTATATCTCTTCTATGCAATTCTTGAGGTCTTGAAAACTGGGAAGGTAGAAACAAGAACACTTAGAAAAAATAAATTTAGTCACCTAATTTAAAGTTGTGGGTTTTTTCAAATTCTGCCTTGTGCTCTACTTGAAAATGGGAAAGAATCATTAAAGAAAAAGAAGTTTCAAAATGTCACCTTCCATTTGTTGGGTTTTTTTTTTTTTTGTTAGTAGCTGTTTTAATTTTTCCCTAGAAAAGTTTACGCTAAAAAAATTATTTAAAATAATCTGGTTTTCTCCCCTTTTCTGTGGCTGGCTATAACAACAGTTGTGATTCTTATGACACCTTTTACTGACATTATACTTAATTCCAAACCAGGAACCAAGTTTGGTAACTCCATAGTCATACTTGAAAAAGTTTTAATCCAGCATTAATTTGATGTTGTATAGCAAAAGCAGTTCTGTATGCTCTCCGGGAATCATTTTAGGGTCAGGTAGTTACTCTGGATCTGTGCAAGGAGAAGCAATTTGAAGATCCATTCAGTCCAACCTTGAAAGTCAGAGAGGAACTGTGGTAAATTCAGCGAGTGATATGGGAGAAAACAGTGTTCTCCTATGCAAGTGAAAACCACTTTTTTTGAGGTGAGATGCAAAGTGTATGCATTCAGCCAAATCACTCTTCTTTTAAGATCTGCTGAAAGGTTTATGAAAAGAGCAAAGATCTCTTCGTTCCCAGAAAGTGAACTGTATTGCTGGTTTACAGTTGTATCGTGGTGTGGGTGTTCTTAATCAAACTGCTGTGTATTGGATTTGATTATATACCACTTAACTTACCTTGATTCCTTCCTTGAAAATAACATCAGGAAGAGTAAGTGCATGACAAGTCTTGAGAGTCTGTGGATTTCAGGGTTTCATGAGCCCATATAGGGCAAATTTGCCTGAAATGGATTTTGTCAGTTTAAAAACATTTTTGGTCTTTAGATGTTGACGTTGTTTAAATTAGTCACAGGTAAATGAATTCTGGACATTTGAGGCTCTTTCCAGAGCACCTTAGAAGTGCTCTTTTTTCAATAAAGTCTGTTGTCAAATTACTGCTGCCTGTAGAGGGCTGTTTTCATGCAAAGTAAACAATTCCACACAAATTCTTGGAAATTATTTGAATGTTGAGGTAATATGAATTTGTTTTGTACCTAAAAGACTAAAGCTTATAGGTTATTGGGAGGAGGCGTCCTAAGGAAACACCTGAAGTCCCGTCCTCTCTTCACATACAAATACCTTTTGTAAGACCAAACTCCCCAACCTTGCCCTAGGCAGGTTCCCTTTTTTCCTAAATATTAACTAGGTTAACATCCTCATCTAATTTCCCTCATCCCCCCAGGAATCAAGGACACCTAGGATTCCCCTGCCCCATCTTCAGAAAGATTCATGACATTTTCAGTTATCATTGTTCATGTATGATTAAAAGTGTCTATTATTAGAACAAGTCTGGCAGCAGAGTAACTGCCCACTTTTTGCATAATAGGATATTAATTAATACCCTCGTTCCACAGGCGGCAAGGCTGGTGATGTGATCTGCATCCAGCCTGCAGGAGATTAAACTCTTGTTTCCAGCTCTGCAGAGAGAGCCCTGAGCAAGAAACTGGCTCAGTCGCAGAGAAACTGTCCACTCTGTGTCTGCCGTGGAGCTGAAGCCTGGCACTGATACCTCTGGCACAGCACCATGCCTATAGCAAGTATTAACAGTTTAGGGAATTTCACATTTTTCTAGCCAGTTTAGGAAGGATAAAATTTTAAAAAATCCATTGTAGACCGGATAGGGTACTGTTTCTACCTAATACTATTCCTTTCATTGTATGGAGTATAGCAGTTTCTAATACTCTCAAAAATGTATTATTCACTGTAGCTGTAATGCTTTTTGTCCTTTCTAAGGACATAAACTAGCATTTTGTCTAATTTTGTCCCAGATTGAAATAGAAAAAATCATTGTCATGGTGACAAACCTGAAATAGGACTTCATCATTACACAGAAAAATATATGCACTGCTCTCCTAATTTGCTGTCAGTGGCTGGTGGAATTATTGGCCACCTTCAGCAGTGGGCAGGACAAGAAAAGCTGAAAGCGGAACCTTTAAGACATCTTGCTTTACTCACTATTTTTTTGCTAGACTGTCAAGGCCAGGAGGGTATGAAGTTTTTATTGACAAGTGTGATTCCGCAGTCACTGAAATGGAGGCAGTCACCAGCTTTGGTGAGAGTCCTCTTAACCTGCAGTCAGTTTTTGGTCTGCAATTCTGGTACAGAAAGGGTGTATAGGTTGGAAGCTCTTATATTAGTACTGTCTTGTTATCTCTTCATAAAAATTAATTACTGAGGTATTTATATACTCAATTTTGTACTGGTAAAAGCTTCATATAGGTTGTCTATTTAATCTTGTCCTATGAGTACTAAGGTCTTACCTACAAAGCAGTTTCTCTGGTTTTTCTAGTTCACACTTGGTGAAGAATGAGGTAGATGCCTTGCACTGTTAGGGGTTTTTTTTTTAGGAAAATTATTGGTATTTGTCAAAGAAGATAATGATTCCACCTTCACATCCCCATCACACACTTGAAATATTTAATGCATCCGCGAGTGGGTCCAGCTTTCCTCCATTTTTTATGAAGTCTGAAGCCCCATCGAATACATGGAATAAACCATGTGTAAAGGTGAAAGAGAGCATTTGTTCATGGAAAGGATGAATTACCATACCCCGGTTATTTCTGGTGGAGCCAATGGAATTACATTTCTCTCCAGAGCTAAAATTTTTGCCTTATAAATGAAAATCTGCTGGTAGGCTGTATATGGAAGAGTCAAGCCTGGTCTGACTCTTGAATTAATTTGATAGAAGATTCATTTCATTGTCAGGTTTGGGGTTCACATTAGAAACATTCGGGCAAAGGGAAGTGAAAGGGTTTCCTGTTTTGCCTTATTAAAGACAGTATACTCTAAATGCTAATCATGAGTACTCTAAAAACTCGGGCTTGAAATGCAGTAATTCCCATTATTATAGTGACTTATTATTGACAGGGCTTGCATTCAGTGTGGATTAGTCAGTATTTATAAACGGGCTCAAATTGCTTAAGCAGGTGCTGTTCTGTGGTGCTATGCGGGGATAAGAGGTGAGCACTGCCAAGCAGTGATTCCACACTGTGATTCAGGAGTGGCATTTTTGAAGTAAGAACAGAGGAACAAGCTTTGGTATTATTAGAATAGAAAAACCAATTTTAAAAGCCAAAATCTGTCATGAAGAAATCTGTATTCCTTTTAGTTGTTGTCGTTGCTGTTATTACTGTTGTCGACAGCAAGATGAAATCTTTTTCAAAGTGATTGGTTACAGGTATTTTAGCTGACCGTTTTTGGCAAGATCTTCATATAAAATCCCTTTTGAAACATGGCCATGGTCTTATCAAAACATCTGTTTGCTTAACGTGTATTTCATAAGTAAGATGCATGTTGGTTTTTTTTTTAAAAAGCTGAATCATCCTCCCTACCATTATTTTTAAGCTAAACACTTTCAGCATAAATAGAAACCGCTTTTGCAAATGCAAGCTAAGCCTGTTGCTCTGTGGCTTTTGCAGCCCTCCTCCCCTCCCTTCCCTTCTCTTTCCCTCTTCCTCCCACCTGCCTTCCTCCTACTCCTACTTCCCCAGGTGCTGGGATACTACAGAAAGCTCAGTGGGCTTCAAATATTCAACCTTCCCCAAATTTCTGAAAAATTAATTGGGAAAATTTGAAAAGGAACTAACAATAAAGGGTGTTACTAATGGCAATTTTTACATCTCAGAGTGCTGAGCAGTCTGTAGCGTTCACATTTCTCTTAGGGGCTAATATTTTTGAAAGCAAATAAATTGGATAAAGTATCATAGAAGTGCCTTATTAACCAAACCCATGCTTCAGGTGACCTGAAAATTCAAATTTTACACTCATGAACTGTACTAATAAATTACTTATTGTCTTTTGTGTCTTAATATTCACCGAAAATGTTATTTTAATTAACTTATTTCACTATTAAAATATAGATAGATACTGATTTGTAGGTGACTCCTACCTTCCCCCTACCCTATTGTTCTATGGTATATAACTGTTCAGCAAGATTACCGCTTTCTTTGTTGAACTCAGAAGTGCTTACTGTTTTTTTTCTGTGTCACAAGGTGACAGACCCTTTATGGTGTATACCTGAGATTTCTTGCAGCCTGGGGAGAAAACCAGTCAGGAACACTGTAAACTTGATGTGACTGATAGGTTGGTTCAAGAGCTTTGTCGTTTTTAGGATAGTTCTTCCCTCTGGTGCTACTTTCCCTCACTTTTTGAAGGATAGTGGAAGTTTTTGTTACCTGAAGTGTTCTGGATATAAAACCCAGCTGATTAAGCCCAGCTTATTTTTACTTTAATTTGTTCTGTCTTTTAAACAAGATTAGGGAAAACTTCCAGAATAAAAAGAAAGTCAAATCTGTATTGTTTCATGTGCCCAGTCTCGTGGGACTCACAGAGACATAGAAATATAGGGAAGTATTAGTTACTTCAAGAGCTACTGACACATAAATAGCCACTTGTGTCTCATTCATGCAAGGTCCATAGACAACTTGACACATTTAAATGAATTATCCTAACCTGCAATGTCATGGAGAGAATGCCTGCTCTTTCCATGCTCTCCAGTGATCTCTGGTTCATTTGTTTTTAGTGGTGGGGTGGGTGAATGAATTCCATACTGATATATGGGTGGAGAACTGTGTCTCATTTCTTAAGGAGAGTGAGAAGATTAAATAGAAAAAATATTTTTAATATTTCTTGTCTATTAATGTAGACATGTATACAGTAGCTCTTACTAATCAGTGAGTTTTGAGCTGAAGGTGTCTCATTGCTTTTAATTCAAACAAGTAGTCCCAAAGTGCTAAGATTTACCTGCAAAGTTTTTTTTTTCTTCCATAAAAATTAAAATTCTATCTTCACAATCTAATACAAATTTAAGAAAAAAAAAGTTGTGTCTCTATAGAAATCTGCTGGGTCGATGTGATTGTTTCTATAAATACTGACTACAATTCTATATACAGGTCGTCCAGGCTTTAGTCAGTGCCACTCATCTTTGTTTGCAAGCCAAGGTCACAGAAGATCTCTACTTTGTCTAACGTATTGATGTTCTAGGGATAACATCACTCCCTGGTGTCACTGCTTTGAAAATCGCATTGGATGGGATTCAAATGGGAAAATTATTCTACTTCCAAATGTTATTTCTCTGAACAGTAAAGATGTACACGTCACTCCCACCCTGAAAACTGATCATTGATAGAAATGGATTTATTTTAGTAGCAGGAATGATCTCTGGCATACATAAGAAAAATTTTTAAGAGTATTGTATCTGTGTTTTACAAGAGGAGAAATGGTTAAGGAAGCCTGGAGGAAAGTCAGAGTGGTGTAATATCCCACTACTCCATCCCATGAAAGGCCTGATTTTATCCCCAAGCTGCAAGAAAAGTGAACAATTCTTTGTAATAGAGCTGTGGAGCTCATGAAAGAGAGGGACATTTTTACGAAAGGGGTGACGCATTATCCTTTTTTCTAATAAGATTGCTTTATGATACTGCTTCACTTTAAAATGCTGCATTTTGACAAGAGGCATTGTGAGCCAGAGCATACAAACACTGTACTATTTTTCCTTCCTTATGATACAAAGCAGAAATTTGGATGTGTTGCAGTTGGGGCGCAAGCATCCAACCTACCTCCCAAAGGGAGAGGGGATCGAGGGCAGAGCGAGATAGTCCCCCCCCAAGCTCGTAGGCAACTACGGAGACCGATGAGTATTTAACAAATTTATTACCAGATATA
>JAVSBS010021507.1:0-20586 GCA_033124195.1 Coracias cyanogaster
CAGGCAGCAGCCGCCCGCGCCGCTGCTCGGCTCTGACAGCGGGGCAGGGAGGCGGGCGGCGGGGCCGGGCCGGGCCGAGGCCGCAGCTCCGGGGTGGGCGCGGCGCGATCCCGCCCCCGCGCCGCTTCGCGCCTCCCGAGGGGTGGGCGGCGAGCCGGGGCGCAGCGCCCGCCGCCCGCCGCACCCCCGGGCGCTGCGGCAGCGGTGGAACCGTGCGGAGCCGCGGTCCGGGCCGCCAAGTACCCCAGGGGGGCAGCCCCGCTGGGAAGTGTGGGCGGGGAGCTGCAGCGGCGACGGCAGCCAAGCAAAGACCGTGCCGCGGCGCTTGCCGTCGTCAGAAGCAGCGCTGATGTCCTAGCTCTGGGCGGCATGACCTTGGGGAAGGTGGGTCTGGATGGACCCTCTGCTGTATCATGCCAGTTGTAGCACTAGTTACCCTGCTCCGGGCTGCTCTGAGGCCCGGCATTGTTGTCTCCAAACAGTGCTGCCTTTCGTGAGCGATTGTGTACTGAGCTCCCGGTGTAACTGGTACCAGAGCTGGGAAAATACTCCTTCTCCATCGTCCTCTTTACTTAACCTCTGGTAGCGCACAGTGGACTCAAGGTCCTTGAAGGGAATGTTCTGAAGAGTCTCCCTGGCGATGGGCAGTTGTCCTGGGAGAAAAGGAGTTTTCTGTGCCCATGGAGACCTCTGTGACCTGGGTTGGTGGTTGTTGAAGTGGCCCTTACAAGACACTGAAGCAGTCTTAGAAAAGACTGTGTTGTTCTGTTCACATTTCAGAGACCGGAGTGTCCCCTGGTACTCCTGGGAGGGCACCTTACCTCTGAGTGCTGCAGGGACGCAGAACTCACGTAGGTTCTTCACTGCTTTTCCCGTTCGGTGAATAGGAAAACAAAACAAAAAAGAATAACATTTAGAGATAATTGGTGTTTCAGATGCAAGCCTGAGCTTTCTGTAAATGAGTCTTACTCAAATAATTATTGAAAGCTGTTTTAGGAAAAAGAAGAAACTGGAGGAAGCCAATGCCTAATGGAGTCATCTATTCTTGTTTCATTGGTCTCTATAATAATCACTCCTGTTTCCATAGTGACATCCATCTGTGGCTCTCAAGTTACTTATCAGATAGTAATGAAATAGGTGTTTGCAGCTTCCATGGGAGGAATGAGCCATAAACTTAACAGCCCACCAATCAAGCCAACAATGTATTGCTTCGGCTCTGTCTAGATGAATCATGATACGAAAGTTAGTCTTCAAGACAGAGTGATGTAGATTGATATTTAAAGGAAGCAGAAAACTGACAAATAGTTCAATAAAAGTGGTAAATGCTTTTATGTACAAGTATTAAATCTTGGAATAATGTATAAGTGATTCCCATCTTATTTTTAAAGACAGCTCTCTCCTCTCTCCTCTGTTATTGTCTGCTAACTTTGAATATCATACTTGACAATGAGTGCTGGATATCTACTTCCACATGGTGGAGTAAATTCAGAGAAGAAATTATACTCCAGATGTTTCTATTATTTGTGCAATTTATTGTAGAACCGTAACTCCATGCATCTGTAAGGGCCCAACTTGCTTAGTCTGCAACAGTGTTTTCAATCTAAGTAGCTTCAGAGCAAACTGACTAATGATTTTGAATAGGCAAATGGTGGCTGGAGGTTATGGATTTTCTTTTATGGCAACAATGAGTAGTTTTGGTTAATGAAGCCAGCCTTATTTTATTTATGTGTTGGAGATGTGGAATAGCTGAAATATCAACTGTGGTCTTCACGGAAGGTCTTAATGGATGGACGAAAATGAAATTCAGATGTTTTATGGATAGGGAGACTCTTTGGATTATGTGGTGATGCAACTGATCTATCAGGCATTTTACATGTAAAGGGGGAAATAAATATTACAAAAGGAAATATCAAGGAAATAGAGTGCTGTTAAACATTGTGGCTCTACAGCTGCAGTGAAGAGAGGTGGAATTCTGTTTCAGCAATTTTCAGTGTAAATGAATGCATCATTAACAGCATATAAAAAAAGCCTTCTTCCAGCTCTTTAACCCAATTCCATCTGTCACTTCTCTGGAGTATATATTGGATTTAAGATCACTCTGCTCTTGCTGTGGCAAAATTCTCATTCTGGAATCTGAGTTTTATAAAGGCACAAGATTCTTGTGGCAGTCTTAAAGAAGATGCTGTTATTTACGGACAGGCAAGTTAAGGGAGAGAAAAGAGCACTTCTTTTTTAGTCACAAGCTGTTGTATTTTCAAATGTTTTTCTTTCATTACTCTTCTTTGGTGGATTTAGTTCACTGTGTTATACTTCTTGTCTATTTCTTTATATGTATGTATCTTTCTGGCACCCATTGTTTTTCTTCGTTTTAGAAACAAGGCTTCTTTGATATATTTTTTCTTAAGTAAATTATCTTGTTGTCTTTTTATGATGAGCAGGTGGGTTTGCTTACAGTAACTCTGCTTATTCTTGGATCCATTCCAGTTCAAGAACGGAGACTACAGCTCACCTGATTTTTTTTTTTTCCCTATTGCAACATCACAGGATGCTTTTGAAGAATTGCTTTTGTTTTTGTTTTTGAGAAGATGTTTGCTTTAGCAAAGGTGATGTCTGGATATAATTCTTAATTAATTCTATTCCTTACACAATTTGCCAGAGTGAAAGCTGTCCATTGTCTTATGTGAGTGTCAAGAAAATAAAAATGTTCTTGGGCTATGCTAATAATCTGTGCTGTTAAATGAATTTTGTGTGTCAAGGTTGGTATGATTACAAAAATGTAATTGTCTTTTGATTTTTGTTAAAAAAGGGTTAGGTCATAGCCGTTAATCACTGATAGAGAACCTTAACAGTTTCTACGTCTGTTTGTGCAATATACATGGCCTTAACATTTGCACAGCACCAAGGAGGAGGTTAGATAGGAAAATAGGACCTCATTGACCAGCTGGTTTATGTGACAAATGAAAGTGAGAAACAGGCTGTCCTACATATATATCTTAGTCCAAGCCTGCATTCCTTGACCTGCACATATTTGTGAGCTGTTGTGCCAAGTTTCATAATTTTATTGTGAATCTTGGAACATTTGAAGAAAATTCTGTAGTATTCAAACAAAGTAATTGGGATATAGGAATAAGATAATATTCCATGACTTCAGGAGTAGAGGATGTTGGACAGACTGACTGGGGAGCTTGATTTAGCTTTACATAAATATTTCTGATATTTCTTATAGCTCTTGGTCTTCAAGTCAAGCAATCAAAATAATGTTAAGCTTTTGCTGAAGAGCAACTGTTTAGGTTATAGTGGCTAACAAACTAGAAAGAGTTGTTGGGTTTTTTTCCTTGCAATGTCAAGATTTTTAATTCATAATATTTATGTCTGGGAGGGGAGATTCATCATCAGCAACTCATTCTTTTCTTGATTATATTTTTAATTTCAGTTTTTGCAGTATCTTTAAATAGCTCCTTTATTTGTTATCTTCAAGGCGAAGCCCCCAGTTACATGTTAATATTTTTTTATTTTAGGGACATAGTACTTTCCTGTCTTATGACACTTGCAGTAATATGTAATCAGAAGTGTGCATTAAGAGAATCTGCTGATAGATATTGAATAATCATTTCCAAAAGGATATTAACTTAACTGGGACATTAAAAAAGTTCCCCAAATGGAAGGGGGAAAATTAAAGGAAAATAATGGGACCTTTGCATTATATACTCGTTTCCATTGTGGCTGTAAAACTTAAAATCTCAAGAAATGGAATTAATGTTAATTCACAAAATCAAGAAGCACTAGAGAACAAACTTTAGCCTCATTTTTTCTTAATTCAGCTGTTGATGCATTTTCTTTTAACCTGGTGTCATGATTATTGAATGTGAAATATTCAGTTCCACCCAATAAGAAAGCAATGCTATGAATAATAGTGTAAATCTTATAGAATTGGCTAATAACTTTAGAGTGTAGGAAACTTGTACTTATAGTCAGGTATTGACAAACTGCAGAAAGCCCAACATTGTAGAAGTCTTTTTATGTGGTTACTGTGAAAGATAATGACAGCATCTGATTTTAGTGGTCAGAACATAAAACTCTGCAGACTGGAGTTGCCCAAACGTGCAGGATTGTCTAAATACTGTTTACTTTCTGCCAGCCTGAACATTTGTACTCCACAAAAGAACACTTCCCAGTTGTTTTGACAGCAAGCTTGGTTGTTATTTCACTTCTATCTCTCTTTAAGGTTTTCCAGTAGAGGACTCCGTTGTAGGTGATTATCAAGGTACTGCAGGAACATTCAGAAAGCATGTAGCACAGAAGACAGCTCAGAAAACCTTATATATTTTGTGTTTTTTTTAACCTTTGTATATTTTTAAAAGTTCTGGTCCTTTACAATGGCTCACTTTCCTACAGCTGCTAGCAGTCTCCTACTGCAGCTTTCAGGCACGACTATTGTCTAGTGCCCTTCTGTCATATAAACTCAGTGATAGCAAACTGTTGGTAGCACTCTCAAGTTTGGCTCTTAGGGATAGCATGTATGGCAAAGAGTTGCAATGGTGTTCAGAATGTGTTTGGCATCAAAGAACTTTAGCCATTTGATGTCACTGTAGTGGTGGTAGTGACAGTGCAACAATGTACGTTGTCCTTTGCAGGTGTTCGGAGCAATAGAAATTAGTGAAATCATTCACAAGACAGCACTACATCATCCCTAAAGATAGAAATGTTTTATTTTTCATAGAAATAGATCAATGAAGGTTTTGGCATTTATGCTTGCCGTTCATCACTTAGTCTTGCAGTCTATGGTACAGGCAAAATGGAGACAAAAAAAGATGAATTCTTAGATTGTTTCTTGTATTAGTTTCTAACTTCTAGTGTCAGCTTCAGACTTGTACTTTGTAGAGCTTGTTTACTGAATTCAAGAAATACTAAGAATAAATACGTATTTTACAGTACTAAAAATGTGAGGAAACAAATAAACTTACCACTTCAGTGCTGAGAAAAGTGGCAAAAGCATACAAGCAAAATGTGTATTTGATTGAGAGATATAGCTGCTTTTCTCTTCTGACCTTATTGAGGGATGGAAATGGGAAGCCTCGAAATGTAGGATGTCTCAACAGTTTGGTGTACTGTTGAATTAAAATGCCATAGGAGTTGCCATTACTAAATTGAGATCCTACATTTTACATTCTTAATACGGTCCTTAGGGCAGGTTCAGAAAATAAAGAAAAAAGAACAACTTACTGATGCAAATAAGCCCCCCATGGGAATGTAGGTGTCTGATTTCTTAATAGTTGGAATTTTATGTGTTAAATTCCTTGACAGTTCTGCCTTTGCTGAGTACACTCTCCACTGAACAAATCTTTTTTAGAAGTTAACTGCTTTTGCATGGTATGCCAGGGATGGATTTGGGTCTGAACTGGGTACTGGACCCTGCGTTCTCAGCAATGCCTCCTGCTAATGTTAAATATGGAAACTGGTGAGCTATAAACTGCAAACTGGAACTGATGACTGGGTTTAGAGGCAGAAAAAATGTGCCTAGGACAGAGACTCAAGATGGTTGTGCAAGGGAGTTGCATCTGGGAGCAGGTGGAGGGAAGAGAATAGACTGTGAAGGTTAATTGGTGCTGGAAGCTGAAGAAGGCAATGGGCCTATCATCCCATTACCGAACCATTTTTAACACATACATCTTTATAATAATTCATACACACTGTTAAACTAAAGGCTTCTTTTCTGCCCTGAGGAATTTATAAGAGCTCTGCTCATTGTATCACACAGGGGTCCTAACTCCCCTTCTTCAATTAGGCAGCCTCTTTTCCTCCTTCTCACCAACACTATAAAAAGGCGAATCAGGGGACTCAATAGCTCATGATTAGAAGCCACAACACCAGATTCTAGCAAGGAATGAAAAAAGCTTGTGTATTTTGAGACCTCTGTGTTGTATATTTAAGGAAAATAGTTAGAACAGTATATGCCATAATAGCCTGTATTTACAAAGTGTGAAGTATGAATTGTATTTGTGAAGAATAAGAAAATATGAGATCCTGTTTTCTTGCTCTTGTGCAGATATCATTATGTTGGCTAGAGGCATAAGGTAGTTTTTGTTCTCATGTTTTTCTGATGCAGTTATCAAAAAAGAGATGTTTTGATGTAGTTATGTTGGATATGAGGTTGCTTTATTTCAATTTAGCTTATTTCCTCATTTGTCTATAACAACACTAGAGCATTATGAGAGCCTTGCATGGCCTGTCTCAGTTTAGCTATATTATAATAGTGAAAGAGGTTTACAAGCAAAGCTAATGAATATGAGGGCCAAACTCACATGAGGTAGAGAAATCCAAGAAGGCCATTTAAAACAAAGACCTAAAAACACAGTGGGGTTTTCTCTCAGTCAAAGAACATGTCATTGATTGACATTTCCTGTTTCTGTGACTCCAGGTCCAAACTTGAGCTCCCTTCCTCTGGTGTAGTTCCACTGAGTTAAAAGGGATTACTTGTGGTTTACACCCAGTAATGGCTGAAGAGACTTTTTTGACTGCTTCTCAAGGCTCAGTCTTTTGGATCACTTGCTTTATCTTGCCTGATTAGTTCAAATGGAAATTATTTATCATAATGATTTATCTCTTTCCAAACAAATACTTTAATGAGTCCATCTTCTCTGTCCTTCTCTTTTTCTCTTTCTTTCTCTGAGACTATTTTGCTTCTCCCCATTTATTAGAATAAAAAACCTGAAGGTTAAAGATCAAGTTTCTGTTCTCCTCTCCTTGTCCTACCAGCATACTGGGTTTTCCTCACTAAAACTGGGAACTATCAGAGACATGCTCACTTGTAGGATGGCTTTTATATGGCACAGATGATGCTTCTCCATAGTAACCAGTATTTATATAATTTTTAATGCTATTTTTATCTTTAGAGTTACATATGTTTACTTTCTTTGCTCTTCTGTTTTTTAATTCTGCCTTTCAGGTGTTGTGATTAGGATAAAGAAAAAACATAGCCTTAGAAAAATGACAAATATAGAAGTTGGAAACAGGGAAAAAGGGAAAGAGACATTAACCTCAGGAAATATTATTTTGAGGAATTTCACAGGGGCAAGTATCTTAAAGCTAGTAGAAGTGGAATAACGTGTTATTTTCAGTCAGAGAGGATTTTAGTTGTCTTCAAACTTTTTGATTTTTGAGAAAGGAGTGGAGAGAATGTTGACCTTTGCTTTTATTATTTCTGTGTGCTAAATGTAGGCCATAGCAAGGTTTTTGTTGTTGATGAATTGTTGTGTTGTCTGATCACCAAATGGGTGTGCACTCTTGGCAGCGCTGTTGTGTATACAAGTATATCCATCAAGCAACATGCTAATAAAGAAATGACTATAAAAAATCAGCAAACAATTGAGCAATACACTTCTCAGACATTAATATTGCAACCTTGAAAAGAAAAGACGAGTGTCGATTTTTATAGTCATTGTTTAGCCTGGTGGTTGAGAGTCTCCTGGCTTCCAGACGTACTTTGCAAATAATGTGAAACACACTGAAAACCATTACAATTAACTCTGTAAGATTAAATAAAGTCTAGAAATATCATTTAGATTTGGTTGGGTAATGATGGCTTGCAACCTCAGTGGGATCCAGCATGACCTCCACAGTATGGATTTGTTCAGGTGCTTTAGCAGTGGGTGGGCAAAAAGGGCTTGTACAGCACGGGGAACTGCAGTCTGCGAATGCATCTCATTCTGTGTTTTTTAAGTTGATCCGCATGTGTGCAGGCAACTCCCTCTCACATGTGCCATGAAAAAGGAACTCTAACATGTGAAATGCAAATACCTTGTGAGTACATGGCTGTGTCCACTAGCACCACATGCATAAGGGAGTGTTGATCAGTTGGCTGTTTCCAGCTCAGGGTTATTATTGTGATTAAAAAAATAATAGTGTCTTCCATCATTATGCTTAATACTAAAGCACCCTGGAAAATACAGTCATAGTATGCTCATAATGTAAGAGGACACAAAAGCCTGTCCTTTCTGCAATTAAAATAGATTCGTCTTCTTAATGTGATAATATAGAAAGGTCTTAATGCAACAAGATGTTCTTGCATAACTAGGTAATCAGCTTGCACTTCTAAGTGTACTTTAGCATTGCTGAAATGTTATACCTAAAGTGATTACTTAAATTGTATTTTTTCCAGTGCAAATGTATTTTAGTGATGAGGCCATGGGATTTTTTTTCTTGTAGCTGTTTCCTGAAAAGTTAACAGTAATATTGTGGTTGCCATGTCCAAGCTTGCTTTTAAATTATTATACTTAAATTGTTAGTCTAATAGAGTAGGATGCTTACAGAATACTGAGTGATATGTTTTATTGAGGATTCAGAATATGTTTTTAACCTTAAGAATGTAGGGGGTTTTCCTTTTTTTTTTTTTTTTTTGCCTTTCCCTATTTACTAGTTTTATCCCAGTTGTATAAATACAACAGGTTTTGTATGCAGCACAATAGTCTTGTGAAACCTAAATTAGCCCACCTAAATTAGGATCTTTAATTTAAGTGTTACTGGATCCTGGGTAAGTAGGTTGTTATCTCTTAATAACTGAAGCTTAAACCCTACTTCTAAATCAATCCTGTCCTAACTAACATCCGTATAGGATGAAATCAGAAGTTATAACTGTATGCTGAACAGCGTATTTTGTAAGTACTTTGGATGGCAGTTATAGTTGCTTTATAAGCAGAGAATCTTCCATTCTGCAGTAGTCTCAAGGAAGTGTCTACTTGTTTCTCATTATGGCAACTGAATATAAAGTGAGGTGATAATTTTTCTATTAGAAATAATTGTATGTACATATACAAACACAGAAGGTGGTAGAAAAATAGGAAGAAATATGCAGCATGCTGCATACTATGAAATGAAGTGGGAAAAAGAAGCAAACCCTGGAAAAAGAGGTGTGAGTAGATTGATTTGATGTTTCAGGAAATTGTGGTGTGGCAGTATGGTATTTACAGCCTATATTGATCTGCTGTGAGTACCATAGGTACATGTGGATATATTTTTCATACGATCCTTTTGTTTCCTTTGGAACAGTTCTGTGACCAAACGGGTAGAGGGAATAGTGGATGCTGATGGATAAAATGTAGCAATGTTCCATACAAGGAGAATAGTGAAAGAAAGCATGGGTCTGAAGGAGGGAAACTTACATGTTGGCAGTACAGGAGTGTGAGGAGATGTACATTCTGGACCCAGTAAGAAAAGGATCAAATTCTTGGAAAAGACATTTCACTGCCGTTGCTTTGACTTAGCTCATGAACTGCCAGAACTGAACAGATGGCTCTTGAGTCAGCATTTCATAGTAAGTTTAGCCCCCTGAAGAATGAAGGACTTCTGTAATGAAGGAAGGTTTTACTCCTCCAACCAAAGCAGAGCAGATTCTGTTTTCCCTTGCCAGGGAGCTAAGGTTGTTTGCTTCATAGCTACTCTTGCTGCTCCAAAGGAGATTTTGAACTGTTTGGTCAGTCCCTGCTGGGTTCATTAACTTTGTGTGTTTGTTTCTGTTACCCCATTGAGAAAGGAATGGCTTGTATTTGTGTTCCTAAAAGATTGGACCTGAATTATTTAACCAAACCCCACTGAGCACAGAAACTTTTGTATTTGGTTGAACTCATGCTTCTAGGGTCATTTTCATCTGCTTCTCTGACCTTGCCAGAGGGAATCCCTGTTTATCTGGGCCCTGCTGAGGATAGAAATGGGCTGCCAACTTTCTGCTGCAAATGGGAGACTATTACTTGTCATAAAGAGAGAAGAGATTATGTAAAATGTGGGGGGGTTTTTTCTTTCTTTTTTTTTTTCCTTTCAGAGAATTGGTATTTTCTTGTCTTATAGGGTGCTGTAGTGATTCTTCAAGCAGGAGTAGGAAGGCTGGTGACAGCAGTAAGAAGATGTGAAGTCTTGAAGGTAGAGAAAGACGGAAAGGTACATGATATAAGCTGTCAGGCTGCTTGGGCTTTAATTCTCAGACAATGCACTGCCTTCTTTTCTACCCTGCTTTTGAGGAAGGCCATAGTAGCATAAGCTACCTAAAAAACGGTCTGTGCCTCAAAGTGGAGGAAATGCACAGTGCTGTCAGAGCCCTGGCTTTAATTTCGATCCTAAAATGCAAGAGCATAAATATTAGAACATATTGATCAGTTCTGTTGTGGACCATGGGATGACTTTTGGGAGGCAGTTTGTGTTACTGCTAGGGTTACCATCTATAAAAACAACACATGCAAAAACACCACACATGCACAAACTAGCTGCTGTAGAGCTACAAAGAACCAGTATATTGATCTGAATATTTCACCTGTGGTAGCTAAAACTGTTGTATTTATCTCAAATAGACATCCTCAGGGTAGCTTGAAAGAACGTGATTAGTCGAGAAGCAAAAAAGTGAGCTGTAAGAGAAAGGTGCTGCTGTTAGTGTATTCAGGACAGCTGGGAGTTGCATAAAATATATCTGTCTCCTCAGTAGCCTCAGTTGGCAGGATTTGTGTGGATTTCTGCCCATAAAAATAAACCTGCTTTAGCATGGTAGAAGCTACAGCCAAGAGTTGATCCCTAAGGGGTGAAAGCTTCTGCCAGCACAGCTGCCCCTCTAGGCAAAGAAGAAAGACATTATACTACACTTTTAAATCACTATGGGTTATATCTCCTCCTTGTCTTTAAACAGAATTACTTCATTAATTGCTGAATATTTTTATCACTATGCTTATATGTTAAAGTAACATATACCCAAGTACAACTGTCATGTTCCCACTATAATATGCCCCTACATTGATTGCTTACTTATTTTGAATGCCTTCCGTAATCATGTTCCAAACCTGTCTGAAAAGTTGAGTGTACCTCCAACAAAAATAACAATAACAAAAATAACACATATTTAGCAATTTATGTATCTGTATGTAAATCATAAACTTTGAAGCTGGAAATGATCTTGCATTTTCTTACAGGCTGGAAACAAACATTTTTTGTTTAACTATGTTTATGGAACTACAAAGATTTACTAAGGTAAAACTAAGAGTTACAGGCTTTCACAAGATGTATACCATTAAAAACTAAGATGCCAGTACAGGCAGTAGTACCACTCAATTCAAGTTCATTTTCCTTTTAACTTACAGTTTTCGATGTCCTCATAGCATCCTCTCTGCTCTGAAAAACACCCTTTATTTTCTAATCCTCAGTAAGTCTCATGTACAGACTCTATTCCATGGAATTAGCCTCACATACATTATCTGATCTGACTACTTATTTATTTTTTGTACAATCATCTATATATTGATGTAGATATATTTAAATACAAGATAGTGAGGATGACTGAAGGGAAATCAAAGCACTAGGGGGAAACATGAAATACCAGTCTTGTGGTGAACAAGCCTTAAGTCAGTCATGGAGTACTTTTTCCTTACCTTGGACTCTGTATTCTGGTATGTTTCTGAGTTACTAGAGCTGTTAGAGCGAGACTGCCAGCCTTTGAGGTTGGGTGATTAGGGAGGAAGAGTGGAGGTAGGGCAGTGAGCATCCTGTGAAACAGGCTGAAGAGGCGGTTGCTTTGGGGAGGGCTGACAGACTAAGGGACTGGTGTGGGAGCATGTGTTTTTGCCACAGTGCTGTTGCAATGAGTGCTAAAGTATGGCTAGTGAGAGGAAAACTGCTGATACTTCTCTTTAGGCTGTGTGTTTGCAACTGGTGCACAGGTGGCTTTTAACACACCAATGTGTCTGCTCATTCAGAAGAGTGATGTAAAACAAGGGAGGGTTATTGCCATTTCGGAGACAGATGAGGAAATCTCAGTTTTACATTGCCCAGGTATAGCAGGTCTGGTCCTGTTGTTGTCCATTCCAGGTTCCATATGGTCTTCTCCATTCAGTTCTTACTATCACTTGATGCTAACCACTGCAAAAGAGTGCTAACAGGAGAATCAGGCAAGAACCAGCCCAAAAAGCTGCATGTTGGGCAATGTGACATGCAGCACACCTTTCAGAATTGCATTTTCTTCATACCTAACACACTCAAACTTGTGCACTGTCACACCCAATGACATACCTTATTACTCAAGCTCTTGTGTATCTGCAGTTATCTAACCAAACAAAACTGCATAACAGAATGATAATGATTTTTAAATAATTCACAGATAAGTTTAAAATTAATATTGCCTTTTTTTTCTGCAAATAAACCTACTATGGAATTATCGAGCTTATTAAAAAAGACGTGACAGCATCTCTGTCAAACAGTTACTTTTTTTTTCTGGTCAGCTGTGAGCAGTTCCTGACACTTATTTGGTATCTGCATCAACAGAGACAGCCCTGGATATTTTGTTGCCTTGAGTGAAGTATATTCTGCTGCATCTAGTCCAGCATTTGCAAGGGATCGTATTTAATACCAGGTATTTTAATAGAATTTTAGAATGCCACATATTCAGCTATTATAAAATACAGTCTTACAAAATTCCAGAAAAGTATGAGACAAAGTATTTATGCATTATAAAAATTAATGTCTTATTAGCAGTTTAATCAGTGCAGTCACAAATTAGCTCTAAAAATGCTGCTTCTCCACTTCTGCAGCTCTGGGCAACTGTCCAGTCTTTACATGAGGTAAGCTGCCCTCTATGTTGTTCTGTAAGGCATTGAATGTTGTTTCAAGTTTATATTGGATGGTTTATGCAGTGGCTTAGTTGAGTAAATTGTGAATTAAAATTGCACATATTAAATTTTTCACTGCTTATGTCTAACAAGACAGATTTGCTTTTGCTATGTAAGACTTGATTTGAGGGTTTACTTTGAAGAAGGATAGTAGTAGTTGTCTGTGGTGTATACTTAAAGCATGAGGTAGTTTATCTGCACCTTCCATAAATTTTTTTCTATGCAACCATGATAGCCACAAAAATATTTGTAATGCAACTTTCCTGAGTTGCATATTTTACAAACACAGCAACAAAATATGGGTATTGCAGCACATGCTTTTCAGAGATTCATTACACAGCCAAACTGAATGTATTTTTTTCAGCAATACAGAAGAGGTTGCAAAATTTTGGTTTTCAACACTATACTGTTAGTCTACGAATACTTCATAAAAGATGGAAAGAGAAGTTTTAGAATACAGAACATACTTTTTTCACTTATTTCATAAGAGTTAAATAAACAAACAAGAAAACTCTCCTCCTACCTACCCCAAAACATTTAAGATTTAAAAACATTGAACTGGAAGAAGGAACTGGGTCATTATTTTCAGTCCCCTGCAGTGTCAAGGAACTGCATTATGAACGTGTAGGGCTGAGTTCATCTAAATGCAGAGTTCAGTAACATAAATATCTATATATAATTGAGCAACTTATCTAGACTCACTTTAAATAATGGAGATATAGGCACTTGTAGGCCACATATCATTTCGTTATAGCTTAGATGTCCAAAACAGGTCAGTGAGGTGTGTTCTAGAAGTTCATTTATGCCTATTGACTATAAGTGGAACCTAAATATCTAGATCACATGCAGATGTCAGCACTGTTGATGTCTAAATATGACTGTGGTGAATCCCTCCCCAATCAGAAAAAAGTCACAGATTGTGCATAAGCCAAAGTCTATCTTGCAGAGCTTTATTACAAACTTAAATCTTCCCTAAAATGTGAAAAGCTAAAAGTTCACACTAGTAGAAACAGGAGCATTGGAGATTGTCACTCAATATCTGAGGTCTTGGAGGCGTTTACACTAAAGAAAACAAAATTGACACCAACAGAAAACAGTTTGTGGCCAAATCTCCATTATTAGAACAAACTGCTATATAGCTTTAAGTACTATTACCACTACTAACATAAAGCATTCTTTCAAGAAAACCAACATCCTTGAATTGTGACTGAAGGAAAACTTGTGCTGTAATATTAACAATATCACTTGACTGTGCAAAACAGATTATATTTTTAAGTGTCTATTAATAAGCAGACGTTGTACTGAAACAGATGTTAGTGAGTAGCAAACCTGAGCTCAGGTTCAGCTTGACATCCAGACTAAGTGGTTATTGTGTGCTTACTTCAATTTTAACAGTTTAAGATCATGATCCCGAAGAAAACCTCAGCTTCTTTCCTATGTCTGGCTCTCTTCTAGGAAGGAATGGTTAAATATAGTTAGTATGTGCCTATGTGTGAGTGAAGAGCAAGGTGCAGTAAAGCAGCTACATCTAGTCACCTATCTCAGAGGAGCTCTCGAGTAGCTGGATTTGTATAACATTTCAAAACCCACTGCTATTATTATTCACAAAATACACTGCCGGATTAGTCTCATATGGTGAGTTGAGTAATAGCCCTCCTGGTATCTAGATGTTTTTACAGACAACAGTCCAAGACAATATTTTTGTAGAGTTCAAGCTGACAGTGATCTGCAGGCCAAATGCCTGCCACTGGTGTGCCCTATGCCAATTAGCTCTGTCACTCAGAAGCACACTTTAGCATTAGTTCTGACCTCCTACCTCATGCTTAGTTCCCTGAATTTAGAAGATCAGTCTTGGTGTAGGCTCTTTTTTAACCCCTTCTGTTTGGTCTCTGAAGTGGCTAGTGAAAAGGCAACTATGGTCTGCCACTGTGATGCCAAGTTGGTGCTGTGCCATGCAGTCTGCATCCCTAGGGGACAGCTGTGGACTCACCTTCTAGGGATGTGGCAGTGGTACCTGCTGTTAATCTCCCTTTCTGTCCCTGCTTTTCACAGATGCAGAAATCTCGAGGCCAGAGGTGATTTTCTCTTCCCCTGCCCCGGGCGGGATGGGGATCCTGGGGAAGGAAGGGCCTGCCACCGAAGGGCACGGCGGGGGGGAGCAGCTTTGCTGACATAAGTAAGAAGCCATACCTGGGACTAAACACAAGTTGTCAGAATCAAACGGAGAGTGTCCAGCATGAACAATGCCTTGCTTCCTATTTCTCTCCAATAATAGGAAACATGGTATTGTTGACACCGCAGAGTCTCCATCAGAGTTCAGCAACCCATGTTTACTTCCTTTTCTGTCCTTTTATTATGTGCTTGTGTCAGCAAACATGTTCCCTTCCTGCTGTTGTCCTCAGTGCTGAGGCAAACACCTCTTGCAAATAGTCCTCCCCACAGTTTGGCATTAGAGGCTTACCTATCACTGCCACATATTATCTCCAATATATTTCATGCTTCCTGAAGGAACCATTTCAGATTCAAGTTAAGTTTTAGACAGTACAGAGATCAATTAAATGATAATATTTTCTCATGTGCAGACCAGTCTTTTTCTTAAAGTACCTCTCATATTGGGTGTGCTTCCAGTAGTTCTAGAACTAATTTCACTTTTCCTGCAAGATTGCCACAGGTCTTAAGAAGCAGGTCATCATTAGCATCACTATTTTCAGATAAATTAAGAAATTCATTGAGAGAATTGCTTCTTTCCCTGTGAATATTCAAAGTGGTGGCCAGTGAAAGTAACAGCAGGTCGCTCATAAAATCTCTCCCAGAGACTGCCTAAAGTTCCCAGACAAAGCACTTCTAAGAGCTTTGAGGCTTTAATATCAGTTGCACGGTGAATATCTAGTGACACTAGACACTAGGACAAGAAAAAAAATTCTTTTTTTGTAACCTGAGTTGTCAAAATATTGTCTGTTTCATGTGGCCATGCAGTTTCATCTCTTCCAGCATTTATTGGGGCAAGGCAAGTATGGTGTGTGAGACTGGTGGAAAACAAGAACTGTAAGGACATACACACATTTTTATTTGCTTCTCCAACGAAATAGTTAAGGTTGTTTTTGCAGTTAAAAAGGAAAGGCTTTTGATGTGAACTTGTAAAAGCATTTTGCTCAGAATTTTCAAGTGAAGTTATGATCTGGTCTAAGGTACAATTTGCCTTTTATGTATGCGTTTATTTTATCACCGGTATTGCAGAAGATTTTATTTTTTTCCTATAAAAGAACGGTGATGTTTTGTAAAATTTAAAAGATAATGGAAAATAATTCTTGGAGCTCTGAAGCAAATTAAGCATTATCTCCAGCAAAATACAGCTTTTAAAATAATGTAGTGGCTAGAATTGCTTATTAATACAAAGAAGTTTCTAATTACTCTATAAAGCCTAATGCAGTATTTCACTATGTCTGTTAATGGAGCAGTCTAAAAAAGTCTAAGTTAATTGCTTATTTTCTGTTAATTGCTGGACAATTTTGTTCAAATGAGAAAAAATTTAGACTTTTGCAACATGTTAGCTGCACTGAGTGCCTCCAGTTTTGCTTTTAAGCTTCTGCTGATGATCATTAGAGCAATATTTATCACATTTTTAATTTGTTGAACAAAATAATACTAATGCTGATCTTAACTTATGTATATTTGAAAAGGCATATTCACATCCAGCATCTCAATACATGCTGAGCTGCTGTAGCATTAGCCACAAACTATATTCAGGTCTCCCCAGATACTAGCACTCACTTTAAAGGCTAAAAAATCTAAAACCACTTTTGAATGTGCACAGAGGATGATAAGAAAAATCCTGCATGTCAGACAAAGATACTGTGAAAGAAACCCTAAACAGACGATACAATGTTCATAAACCAAGTATCCTCCTGTATGGGATTGTGTTCTGAAAGTTGAGTTTCACCATATCCTCTTGTGCCTCAGTAATTTGAGATGCTTGTTGGTTTGGCAATTGGTTACACAAAATAAACCATCAAAACATCATGTGTGAAAGTCAGCCAATCAGGTCTCCAAAGAGTCTTTAAATGTTCAAACTGAACAAAGGCTCTGTATCTATCAAGTTCAGATTATTGTCTTGGACAGCAGCTCTCTGCCAGGTAATGTGCTGTTTTTCTATTTCCTTTTAGCTTTACTTAGTAGCAACAGGTAGTTTCAGATTACTGTGGTAATCCATGCAAAACTAATTGACTAATTAAATGCAAGACAAGTCCATGCACCAGCACATGTTGCACAATATTTGCTATTTGCTTTTTAATGATTATGTAGCATATATTGACAGAAAAGAAATATTCTTACACTCCGTCTACTCTTAAAAGGTTATAACAAGGATTAATGACTGAATGGTGACACCCTCCAGTCTTGTCAGGCTTTGTAGATTTGATTGACATTTTTTGTTCATATATTTTGTTAACATTTCTAAGAAAATGAAAGAGTTCAAAGATGCGTCTTCTAAAGAGATACTTTAAAGACAGGAAAGCATCAGTGTAGCTCAGGTCAGATTTCAGGACTGATGGATGTGAAATGTAAATCAGATTTAAGGAGTACTGGAAGTGGATGTGTGGCTATGTGACTTGGATTGAATTAGAGGAATGATAGGACAGTGATAAAGAGTACAAGAAAAGTGTTTGGCAGAAACACTTTCAGGATGCTCAAGAAGCTCGCAGCTAATAGGGAAAGAGGTGAATGAGAGCAGAAGAAGATTTGAAGACAAGCTGGACATAGCTGAGACAACAGGCAAGGTAGATGATTACTGTGGCAGCATGTGGGAATAAAGACTAGAGCCTGGGCCGGCAGGGAGAAGTAATTGCTTGTGTTCTGAAGTAACACGTAATTATAAATGCAATATCAATTTTGCTTGGAAGACAAGTAAATGTCTTCATGACATACATCTTATTTTCATAAGGATTTGGGAGGGCAGCAATAGCGTAATCCCCCTGCATGAAACCAAGTGATGGAATGAAAGCTGCTCAGCCTGGCTGAGCCCTAACGCAGTCAGTATTTCTGCAGTGCCAGAGATTTTTATAATAAAGAATGAGGAGTTGCTTTAAACCCAGCAGAGTGGGTGTGTATTTCACTAACACAAGTAACTCTGTTTCAGTCTTTTGCAACCTCAGAACTCAGTGTCCTGTGCCTCGTTTTAGCTGTAGGCACTTAAAAATTAGATTACTTCAACTGAAGCAAGTGCAAAAGTAATTTCCAATCCTGTTTTTCATGTATAACAACCTCTCTAAAACCTTAAACAAAGCTAAACAATTTTGCCAATACTTAATGCAGTAGCAGTTTTACAATGGCTGATTATACATAATTTTGGAGAAAACTTTACTGAGTTTGTTTAATGGAGATAGCCTGGCGATTTTTGGTGCTGTTTTTATCATCCCTGTTATCAAAGTTTAAAGCCTCAAGGTCTAATTCTTTGTTTACTGAGCTCAAAACAGAGTGCAAAGCTGTCTTTGATTTCACTAGAGCGGGATGATGGCTTAGAGGCCAGAATTTTGGCTGTTGTCTTCACAACTCTTGATGTCAGAAGCACTATAATGGCTAACCACATAGTAAGGCTATGGACTTAAATGGGTCAAACTGCAAAACAACAAATGACAAAACTGGTCCATGGTTACAGTTTTCATGCTTATTTTCAATGGGTATTTTTATACCTTTCTTTATATTTTTTAAATTTTTTATTATTTTTATTTCCCGAAAGTCCAGAGAAAAGAAGCACAGTGCTCGGCCCACATAACAGAATAAAGCAGGAAAGTGAAAGATGTTGCATGCAGTGTAGTTACAGACGTTGTAAAACAATTACTGCATGATGTTTAAACATTGCTTTATGGTATTTCCACTGAGATATTCCATTAGTGTGTGATGATAATGAATCATGATTGTACTTCACTGAGGGCTCTTGCCATGACTGCATATTTTCTGATTTTTTTCCTTCCTGTGGATTGCACGTAGAAAAAAGGCAGAGAAATAACTTGAAGAACATACCAGACTAGAAGCAGCAAAATAATTGTACTTTGAAATGGACAAACTTTTCAACACAGTTTTATTTAAATATAGTCTTGTGGGGAATGTGAAAGAATGCCTTTAAAAGATGTCCCTGAGCAGTGCATATGTGTTAACTAAAGTGGGGATTTTTAAATTCTGTTTTTTCCACTTCTGTAGACATAGCTTGTCTGCAGCAACTAATTTGAGAAAGAATGTTTTCAGCTAAAGAAAGAGGTTGAAACAAGACAAGTACTTATTTATTAGTAAAGCACTCAACATCTATACAGCATCTGAGTTAAGCTGGCAATGTTTCTCCCAGATCTAACTCCTATGTGCTCAGATGGTAAGTCTTTAGAGCAGGGAAAAATGCCATCTGGTGATTCAAAACAATACAAAACTGATGGAATCAGCTTCTTGTATATGACAAATGGAGCTGGTCATCAACATAAAATAATATTGGCATATGTGATATTTGGTCCTGAAGATCCTGAAAACTGACAAATATTTAACTATCTCCATCATCAGAATTCCATTTAAAATTCTATTCTTTCATTACACTGCAGCAAATTAATATCCTATGTTTAGCAGCGGTAAATCATAATGCATACATTTCTGCAATCCAAACTGGCAGTGAATACGATGTTTACTGATAAAAAAGCTGTATACCGTGTATATGTCAATTATATAAATTATGAAATTTATAAATATTTACTGAACTCTGATATAGGGATTGTGATTTCCATGGATTTTGTATAGCACAGGTTGTGTGTAAAACAGTAACAATCATGTTTGATGTATGAAGAAACTAGTGGAAAAATAGGTTAGAATAATAATTCTAACTATTTTAATATCAGTTTAAAAAATATTTGATAGTTGGTAAGTTGGTGATGCACCTTTAATGATGCCTCAAATCTAAGAGTAGAAAGACCATGAAAAAGAAAAAGGGTTGGCTGTGACTTTTCAGAGAAAGAGAAGACATAAAAATGGCAATATTATATTCAGCAAGTTGAACTCCTTTTTCTGGGTAGAACTGGATCTGCTTAATGTTCCAGTTTGTGATGAAAATGAATTAGTAGCTAAGAGAGAAAGGTAAACCCAATTCTAGCTCACTGCATTTATTTAAAGGCTCACATCTGTAAACATTCAGTCTGAATATTAATTTTATTTGTATGCAGACTCTGAGTATCCTGGTGTTTTTTATAGAGCGCATTATGCAAAGTTGTGGGGTGTTTTCATCAAGGCTCCCTTTAAGAGGCTCATCAGAGTGAAAAATAATGCTGTAGGCTCTAATAAGAATATGCAGAAGTACTAAAATGCTGTGCGTAAGCATTCACAAGAATTGCACCTTCAGTTTGAATACTGAAGTATTTGTTGATAAGGAGAAAGAAGCTGTAAAACAAGCATTCCTGTTCTTTGATTTTTTTTGAAGTCAGTAGGCATTTCAAAAGGGTCAGACTACCTGTATTTCTGTAAGCTGATCCTTCAGGTTTTTTTAAATAAAAGAAATGCATAATACAAAAATATAATTTAATTAATGTTAGACCATATATGTTTTTCTAATTTGCAATTTGTATGTTTAAAAGGATTTACTACCGAGTTATGTTTATGCATCGTTTATATCTGTCTTTTTACTTGAAATACTTTTAATACAGAAAAAAGGCACAAAGAAAAAAAATGTCCTACTGAACACTACGGCTCTGTATAGGATTGTACAGGTGTCTTCTGCTAATAATCTGCCAACTATGAGGTCAAGGTGTCTTGTCATACCCTGTGGAATTGTTGCACTTTTTATAGGCAGTGCCACAGATGATAATGCAGAGAATCAGTATCTCTCAGCCAAATCCTGTTTTGTAATCCCCTTTGACTTACTTGTTACATTTTGTATACTGAGGTGTATTCAGGTTCAGCTTTTCCATTAGTTCATATGTATAGC